>JAOEHQ010046726.1:0-22226 GCA_025447715.1 Asclepias incarnata
AATACTATTTTAGAGTTGGATGTATGAGATTTGAATTATCACTAAATGTTTAACATAACTAATGTGATGTATATTTTTAACAAATTTTATTAGACCAACATCGTCTACTCAAAATATACAATATAAAAGTGTTCAACATAATAAACAGTTAAACACGTTTATTGTATTGTATATCAGTGGCGGAGCCAGGACTTTGATTCAGGGTAGACCGAAAAATTTATCAAACACAAACAAGTAAAGAAATAGTATATTCGGTGGGCCAAAATTTTCCTATACGAAAAATAATGCTAAAATACACTATCGATAATTTTTTTAGGGTGGGTCATGGCCAACCTCATCCTCTATATGGCTCCGCCTCTGTTGTATATTAAAAAATCAAATTTTATCCTGTTGTCCGTGTAATACGTGGGTTGATTAGCTAGTTTCATATAAATTAAAAACTTATACACTTGTTTAAAACCATTGATCATTTACATGGATGGTATACAAGAATACTTTATGTAACCATATATTAACACGGTACACAGTAAAGTATTTGCGAAACAAAATTGGTATTTAAACACTATTGGATTATCATAATGTGCAAAAACATGAAAGTAGAAAAATGAACATTTGGCGATCGAGATCATGGATATCGCAATGCAAGCTCACTTTTGGAATGAGACCGTAAAATGTGATTTAGTTCGTGATCACGAACCTAGCCATCTCAATAAGCGGTTATGTATAAGTTTTGGGATTAGTTTGGAATTGAATAATGAAGTTGAGACGGGCATAATATAGAAATAAGGGTGTAGTCTAGCCTAGTCAAGTCGATACACTACCAAGCTCGAGTTTTACTCTATCTTGAAACTTATTTGTGCTTCATTAAGCCTTTATTTTAAAGCTCGAGTTGGCTCTAATACTAATTGAAGACACCAATTTAGCCAAAACGTGCAAAAACTTTTATTGAAGAAACTAACTCAAAACTCCAATATTCGATACATAATCCCTACCCTAACTCGGTTTATATAGACAACCAGAACATGTTAGACTACATCTAGGATTCCACTAATTATTTAAACACATAATCAGAAAAACATAAATACGGAAACTCTTAACTAATCCTATTCGAGTTAAACTTGGACTACACTCCAATGCTTATTGATATAGAACTCGATCCACGCCTCAAGCAATAACCGAGCTCAGTAACTTTTTTTTTAGAACGACAGAAATTATATTAATAACAAGGCAAACTAACAAGATGCTAGTCGCCAAAAGGTACAAAAACCAGTACAATTACAATTACAATCTAGAAAGAAACACTATACTACATTTTCAAGATTCATCCCGACACATTAACTGTGAGGACCCCAAAAGTAACTTCGCCAACAATAATCAATATAAAAATAATGTTGGTCCCAAAACATGACTGAGACAAACTTAAAGTGAAAGATTAACAAGTCGCTAGTAAAGCAACATAAAGATGTTATAATTTTGTTTTTATAAAAACACTTTATGCTATGCAATGCAATAGATTTTCCAGCACAACTTATTATTAATAAATTATTTAAAACTAGATTAGACCCGTGCGACTGAAAAAACATATGTCATATACATGATTTTGGATGCATACGAATGATCAAAAACATGATTTTGGATGCATACGAATGAAGCGTTTCGAGTCTTGCCGAGTTAGAAACTCAAAACAAGTTGAAAAGGATGTGATCATTGCCTCATGCCCGTTAATATTATGTCACGACCGTTAAAACATGTATCACGCCCGTAAGCCTCAACAAAGAAGACTAACGCCCCGTCAACGCTATCTCTTTGACACTTAATTTCATAAATTGTTGCCGGTCCCACCACTAATTCATTTGGGAATTAATTATGATCCAATCGTAAGTTGACACGTGTCCTGATGAGACAAATGTTGCTATTGTAAACTTTATGAGATGTTATGAATTTAGCTAAGTTATAATGTTTGACTCGTCGATTCTGATAACTCATTAGTCAATGTTGCTTCTCATTTTCAAATGGTAGCCAGGGTACGAAAAAGTTGAAACACAAATTGGTATCGTGCGAACTAATTGTGTAGATTGTTTAGATCGTACAAACGTCACACAGGCCGGCATATTACTTTGAAGTTTTTGCATTCGTTCTTATGAGTTTATAATTGAATTAGGGGCCGGTATCGTTTTTTTTTTTCAAAAATAAAAAATTATCCAGGCCTCTTAGTTATTTTTTTGAATATAAGGTTTACAGATCCTTAAATATTGTCTTTAAACGTAAGCTCGATCATTATATGTACAATTGGGTACTTTTCTGCTAGTATAGTTTGATGAAATCCCATTTAATAGGATATTCTTGGTTTTTCAAAACGTATTCATCGTGATGAACATTCTATAAGGCTATAAACGTGTGAGTGTCCGTGAGTCCATAGTCTTATATCTTGGAAAACTCTGACGTGTGTCCGACCAGACTATAGAGTTGGCTGATGTCCCATTTTAAAAGTATAAAAATAAAATAAAAATAAAAATATATACTAAAAGACAACTGACTAAATTATCTTTAAACTTAAGCTCGATCATTATATGTACAATTGAGTCTCAATTTCTCTAAATTAAGTTATTAAACATGTAACTAAATTATCATAATTAAAATTATAAATTAGAAATATGACCCACAAAAAACTTTAATTATTAATTATATTAATAATTATAGAAAAAATCTCATTAATTTATACTTTTTTGTTTTCTATCACTAATTTACACTTTTAGATTTGCATAAAAAAATAAATCTTACTAAATACTTAATTTAAATATAATTAACACTTTTTAGCTTTTCATTATTATTAATAATTAAATTATTAAAAACATATCTCAACAAAAAAAAAATTTAAAACTTATTTATCTTTCAATTGATGATGGTAATCCAATCCAAATAATAATTTATATCCAATCCTAAAAAGTACAAATTATATTACCCGGTATATCAAAAAAATTTGCTAACATCTATATTAAAACAAACTTTGACATATATTTATTAAATCAAAAAAGATCTCAAGATGTTGATATGCATCAAAGATGGAAGATCAAAATAAAAAAAAATACTAATACAAATTTCATCTACAAAGAATTATTACAAAAGATGAAATAAAATATATGTTGTTTCAGAATTACATTATTTTATTTTGATTTTATTTACATTCTTTACATTTAAATTACCAGTTTGTTTTATCTTATATTTTTAAATTTGAATTTATAAGGTTTTTTATTTGTATTTATTTAATAATTCATTTTATTTAAAAAATGTCGTTAACCTCCCGTGTATTTGACACGGGACTAAATCTAGTAATAAATTAATTAAACAAAATATAATTAAGTGAAAAAATTAATAACAATAACCCTAGTATTTAGTCACGTGGCACACACGATATAATTTGATGAAAGTTTAGTTGAATCTTTGATATTAATATTTAATACTTTACTTGATTAGAAAAAAATATATGCTGTAGTTATAGGTATTTTGACTAGCCATCTGCAACGAAAAGTTGACCGGTTAACCATATCTATACACTTAACACCAACTCGGTTAACCCTAAAACTAACTAACGTATACTTCTTAGCAAAAGAATAATATACAGTTTCAAGTGCATGTTTAACAACCACAAGTTTTAAATTGTGACATGCTATTTGAAGAACGATAAAATCTTTGGAATTTGTTTTTGGGCTATTTATTAATTAGTTTATTACAAATAATACTTTAATTTGTTGTGATAAAAATTCCTTTCACAAATATAATTATAATTGTGCTCGCTGTATGTAGTTCAACGAGCTTATGTTGATCTTTTTATTAATCAAACCGTTAAGGTTCAAGTTATTCGAAGAAGCACTTGCATGAAGACATGTCATGACTCGTTGAAGTAGAATCAGTGAACATGTCACTGAATCAAACTGAATCAACACAAGATAATCATGACTGGTCAGTGAGTGTTGACAAATCACTTGTGTTGACTCCTTGTATCGTTTGACAACATTGGGCGATAAAAGTTGAAATAAAGTATGGGCAACAAAGAGGTTTATGGAAGACAGTACATGAATGATATTATAAAAGACAACAAAAGAAGTATAAATCACAAACCTTATGCATAACAACCCTTTATGGTGAAAGTTGGTAAAAG
Organism: Asclepias incarnata; assembly: GCA_025447715.1. NCBI lineage: Eukaryota > Viridiplantae > Streptophyta > Magnoliopsida > Gentianales > Apocynaceae > Asclepias > Asclepias incarnata. The sequence goes on from JAOEHQ010046726.1 coordinate 4,160, forward strand.
ACCAAAGAAAGTATTGAATGTTCTTGTATGATTCCACAGGATAGGCGACACGTGGAATCCACTAACAACCACCAAGATAATGTTTGTCTATAAATAGATAATGTTTGTCAAAGATTTAAGGTTATTGAATCGTAACATTATTCATGTCCAATGAACAGTTTGTTGTTAGTTAACTCTTTAAACACAATCAGTGAGTACTTTATCTTAGAGAGTATTTTGTAACATCTTTTGTAATGTATGAAAGAAACCATCACTTGTACTTAAATTTATTGTATGTCAAAATTTAATTTATCAAGTGCTGTCAACCACTTCTCAGTGAATAGGGGGGATTGTTAGTCCAAGGATTGGACAAAAGATAGTTGAAAGGACTTAGTGCTAGTGTATGTCATCAGTGAATCATTAGTCTTGACCGAACACAATGATCAGCAAAAAGAAGTGGAAGATAATATCCGAGAGATTAATTCACTGACATGGATTTAGCGATCAATGGTGACCATCAGTCAAGAATAAACGAGTTTGAAAAATACTTGTTTATTCTCCAAATACACTAAAAGATTATTCCCATTTTTGTAAGCAAAAAAGAAGCAGAAAAAGAAGATATTTTGCAATACAAAAGAGTCACATGTTAGCTGTTACTAGAAGATAACTTCAACTAAAAAAAAGAAAACAATCGATTTAGGAAATTGACAGTTTGTGTAAGAAAGATTACACAACATATCTTTCACTAGAATTGCTAAGGAACAAAATGAATAAGTTAAAAGCGTTTAATATCCATTATATTTGACCAATGATATGAAGACATGCAAAGCAACGTCAACATCCAAGTTCTCGAATACCGTTGCAAGTTCGTCTATAAAAGCCAATGGTTGAAGAAGAAAAGGAGTCGATTCCTTGAGCCCTTTACAATATACGTATCATAGGTAATTCTTGAAGTGTGTTTTTCATTGAAGTTTGCTATTAGTGTATTAAGTGCTTGAATCTAGTGTCTAGATTGTAGAATGATTTATTCTGACTAGTTATAAATTTATCAATTAATGTCGTGTGATTTTAGTAAGCTAGATATATTCTTGACATGTTGGCGGTGAATGTGATGGTTAGCAGCAGCGTTTGGTGTTGTGGCGGCAGTTAGGATGGTGGTGGTAGGCAGCGGTTGGATTAGTGGTGGTTAGCGGAGGCTGGAGCGTGGTTGGTCGGGAAAGAGTGGGAGGGAAGGAAGATTGTGTGGAAAGAGGTGGTTACCTAATTAAGCATATAAATGAATATTTAGTTTCAAGAAATTAAAACTTCTTTATTTTTAACCTTTTTACGAAAAATATTGAAGTTGTTTAAATCAAGTAATGTATATTCTTAAGGTAAATTTCAAAAAGCAACTTAGATATTGTGCATCAATTTAACGCGATCTTAACCGTGTGGCTTCGAATGCATAGCTAGATTTTCTGCTGTGCAAAGCACATGTGAAAAGGACAAATTCATGCTATTGGTCATATTAGTTAAATTCTATAAATTTATTTGATATGTTTTAAAACTATAAACCAGATTTAATGAGTAATTAGCTCGTTAACTAGTGGAAGAATTGAAGTTAACATATGGAATAAGTTAATCTTTTTTATAAAATGAGTAAGCTAGTTAATTAACTAGTGGAAGAAGTTAACATATGGATTAAATTAATCGATCTTTCTTATAAATACGTTTCATTTGCTAGAAATTTGTGTGATGATGTTCAAAGAAACAGAAATGTGAGAATGGTAATATATACGAGTCTCCCTCCGTTCATATGTACGAGACTACGGAAATATAATATTGTCAACTTTACCGGCCACTATTATTGAATTTGTGATAGAATTATGACGGTGGATTAAGTATATATATATCAACAAACTAATTTCTATTTATACCATGCGGTAAACGCGCTGGGTACCAATAGGTACATGGCTCTTGAGGGTGGTCACCCACTTACCCTTAATTTTTAAAAGAAAATAACTTCAAACGCAAAAATCAATTTTTCTATAAATTTATGTATGCAAATAGATGATTTTATATTTTATATAAGCACTTCAAAAGTTAGCCATTTTTCACATATTTAATTTTTAAATGTAAATAATCTTAATATCCGTATGATGTACGGATTTACTATATATATATCATAAAACTGGTTTTTTTTTTTTTTTGTAAAGAAATAATATATGAACATGTTCACTTATATGCATTTGGTTTTTCCATTGGTATCTTAATAAATATAAATAATAATTAGTAAATAAATATAGATAATAATAATATATTATGTTTCTAACTTATAATTCAATATTACTTATTATTAAATTATTTATCCATTAATTAATTTAATTAAACGTGCATATTTCACTATCACGACTTTAGATTAGATGATACGATTACTAATATTAAAATATTATTAAATTTTGACCAATATTTATATGATACATGTGTTTCGTTATTATGCTACTATTGAAAAGGTCAAATACATGTGATGAAGCATTTTAAATATTATTTTTAAAAATAAAATAAAATTAATAATACGATATATATATATATATATATATATAGTCAATCTGTATATCATATGGGTATTAAGACTAGTAAAAAATTAAATAAATCTTGAGGCAAACCTAAAATCTTAACACAATTCGTAAGATTTATTAATATTAAAATTAAAGTTACAAAAGATGTAAATAAGAAAATATAGATACGTAGACTTTTATTAGTATTATTTTTTATTATTATATCATATTATGTAAATAGGAACTTAAATAGTTTTAATTATATATGGTATCTAAAATATAAGATTTATTTTAATTATATATGATATCTAAAATATATAATTTATTTATTAATATAGAATGTATTATATTATTTAAGTAAGAAATAGTTTTAATTATATATGGTATTTAACATATAGGGTTTATTTAATTATATATGGTATCTAAAATATATAATTTATTTATTAATATATACTAAAAGGACACGTTTCTTTTAAATACTGCGTCAAAGGATTCTCCAATCCTGTTTTAGTATATTGGTAGATAACAAAATTTTACATATATACAAAAATCGTAACAATTATGGGCGTTTGTTATATTGAGATGGGAGTCACTAACAACCCTAGGGTTTACAAAGTATGGTTACTACATGAGTTGTTTTGTTTAATTATTTACGTATATAATCTTTAAAAAAAAATATATAAATACAAATAAGGAAATAACTAACAAATTAGCAGAAAGAAAGCAGCTATCAAAACTAAGAACGGCATCGATATATCGGTATAATACTGTAGATATACAATTAAGTCTTCATAAACTAAAAAAGATATATGATTGAGATAGAAAGTGTCGTGCAAAACCAACAAAAGTGACTGCCTATCCACAACCCTAAACCAACCCACTTTCCTATAAAATCTTCATGTATACTTTGTGTTTCCACCTTGATCTGCTCCTTTCTTATTAGACCTTTTTTGACCAAGTTACATGGATGAAAACACGGCCGGCGGCTCTAGCGATTACTCACGAACGTGTCCTAGAGGTCACTGGAGACCGGCCGAAGATGAAAAGCTCCGGCAGCTTGTTCAACGATATGGTCCTCAGAATTGGAACTCTATTGCTGAAAAGCTTCAAGGCAGATCAGGTATGATATATATACTAATAAACTATACTGTATTTGATTAATCATGGTTAATTTGTCAAGATTTATTATTTACTTCTATATGATCAGTTGGTTAAATAGTAATTGTACTACTTTTCTAAAAAGTTTGTTGGTATGATCTAACAAATTTTTATTTTTTTATGACAAGTCTTGTCTCTAACAACCTAAAAACATGTAATTTAGGTTATCAAAATTCATCTATGTGTAATTGATCATCTATGAATATATGTTTTAATTTCTCTTAAAAATCATTCATATATATCTTTAACTTACTATTTTGGTCTTACCCTAGAAAAGCATACATGTAATAGTTATAGTTAAATATTCTTTTCATTTGTAACAGATAACATATGTTTTTAAGTACGTGCTAGAAACTTGATTGAAATAGATTCGTGTAAATGACACTTATGCTTCCATTGTTGTAAAAAAAAGAATTATATGTTATGACGATTTTTTGGGTGAAAGACTTTACGTCCGGTAAATATTATATATTATGACGATTTTTTGGGTGAAAGGCTTTATGCCCGGTAAATATTATATGTTATGACGATTATGTTGCATATATGCAGGAAAGAGTTGCAGATTAAGATGGTTCAATCAACTCGATCCCAGAATTAATAGGAGGCCATTTTCAGAAGAAGAAGAAGAACGGCTGTTGGCAGCTCATCGCATACATGGAAATAAATGGGCTCTCATCTCAAGGTTATTTCCAGGTCGAACCGATAATGCTGTCAAGAATCACTGGCATGTTATTATGGCAAGAAAGCAAAGGGAAAAATCCAAGGTTTGTGATAAATCAACAAGGTTTAATAAAGATGATTCACACACCCTCTCTAGTGTTGATAGTATTGTGCACCATCACCAACGATTAAGCTCTCATGATGAAGAGTCTAGCAGCTCGAAATACTTTCTGAAGTTCGAGAATGAGAATAGAGATCATAAAGTTAATTCATGGTCTTTTATGAGACCAACAACAACGATGTTAGCAGCTAAAGCATCCTCTTCAATGGATTTTAGTGGAAAACGACAAGGTAAAGATTGCTTTGGCTCCAGGGTACTATACCACGATAACAATATTGCGCAACTTCCAAATACGTCGTCGTTGGGACATTCGATTGTCAGAAATTACTATGGAGGATATAGATCAGTAGCCAGTGATTATCAAACGTACAAGAAGGTCACTCTTGCAAGCTCCTTTTCGATGATGAAGATGCAAGAACTTGGTAAGCAAAAAATAGATGAAGATGAAGCCAAAAATCAGAATGATGTACCATTCATAGATTTTCTTGGAGTTGGAATCTCTTCTTGATTGCAAACAACATAAATTATCGGGTCTATTAGATTTTCTGGTAGAACTAGCTATAGTGTGTAACTTAATTTATATATATATAGTTTCTATTTTGTATATGTTTTCTCTCTTAACATGCACAATATATATTAAATTATTTGCAAGAATTTGACCAAATTGTGTATTGGAATTGGAATAATTATAATTATTATACAAACAGGTTTTGTTATGATTGTGTCAAGATTCCTACCATATATTGTTAAATCTTAAATTATTATAATTAGTTGGCGTATGTAACTGCTTTGAAGACGACATGCATCAATCTCAACAATAAATTGGTGTTCTTCAGTTTTACACAAGAAAATCATCTGTCATTAGCATGATGCTGAAAGTTGAACAGAACATGTTATTCTAAACATGAGTAAGAGTTCAAATGTATGGATTTGTTATTATTATTTTTTGAGTCCGAAGTTGAGTAAACTCTAGATAGAAACTTCTATGGGTCGACCAATATTGTATGTGACACCCATGCATGGTATCTTTTTATGAAATTAAACCACTCGTATTCATCTTTTTGTTGTACTTGTACGACTTGTATCTATATATCTTTTTACTTTCTTTCTGACGTAGAATGAAATCAAGATAATTAATCGAACCTGTTGATTCTTAAGAATATCAGGAACAATTCTTCTAATAATCGTTGATTAAAAAAGAATACTGAAAATTAAGAATTTCACACACAAACACACACTAGTATTATGGGGAAAATGATTTTTTCATAAAATTAATAACGGAGTGTTCCCCAATGATTACAAACATATAAAAAGATTAGCAAAATTCGAATGAGTCTAAAAAACCAAGTGGGCCGAAGGTTATAACAAAACAAAATCCAAAAAAGACCCAAAAAAAGTATAAAAAGGCAAATAACTCATAGAAAAAGACCTTTTTGGGCCCGAAGGCTGACCCAAACCGCCTACCGCCGTTTGTAGAATCGTGTTCCTCTCAATTTTCAGCGATCGTTTCGAGTGGTCATACGCTGAAAACGGAGCCCTGTAGTTCTAAGTTATGCCCATTTTAATGAGACACCTTTAGTAGCCCTATCTTGGGCCTCTAAATACATCATAGCCTTCTCTTCTATACCCGCATCACTTTCTTAATGCGAAATCTTAGAAATTAACTTTGCATAATAGTTGATTTTCAATGGATAAAATAGTCGGTTGATTTGATGATTCTTGTAAAATTGTCAATCTCAGAGAAATATTTCAAGAGTTGACGAGTAGTATGTTAACAGATGTTTCACTGCAACAAATACATATATTCTTTAATGTACATTTTTTACTTTAAACTTTCAAAAGATGCATTTAATTATAAAAAAAGTGAGATTGCGACAAAAAGAGTAGCAAGAAAATTGACGGCAGTATTAATAACGAGAGCATCAATCATAGTGCAAGGCCTATACAACTATAAAAACTGTAGTTATTGCAACCTCGATTAGACTAAGCAAAAATTCGAATGCTGAATTTGGTGCGCAAAATTCAATCGATCTTATTAAGTTTTAAAACTATGTACATCAGAAAACTGTTAAAAATACTAGCCGTCCATAATAAGTTCAAAGGTTCGCACAAAATATACTTATGTCCAGTACGTATTTAATTAGTTCAATAGTTCTATAGTTAATGATGCGGGTCCAAGTGTGAATGAACAAGCCTTATTGTATTTGGAGGATCGAGATAAGGTTTTTTTTTGAACGACAGAAATTACTTATATTAACAAAGGGCAACAAGCAAGATACTAGCCGCCAAAAGTACAAATACAATTACAACTGGAAACCAAACAACAACTTTCTAAACTCTTCTCGATACATTAATTGCAAGAACTTTAAAATGAGTGAAAAAAACTCATGTCAATTACCATAAAAAGACACGAAAAAAACTCCCAACCAACGAGGGTCGAGCCACCGGTTTTCACCTCGCGGTGTTTTTGATAAAGTCCCAACCATGTCCCGAGGGACAACCCAAACAAAAACGATTCAATAGAAATAGCAAATGAATAATAAGGGTCAAGATAAGGTTACAAAGGGAACTAAAATGGTAATAACTTGAGCTACAGTGCTCCGTTTTTAGCGTATGACCAGTCGAAACGACCGGCGGAACGAGGAGCACGTTTCTACAAACCGCTATGGGTTGACCTTCGGGCCCAAAAAGGCCTTTTTCTATGAGTTATTGGACTTTTTATATTAATTTTCGGTTTATTTGGACTTTGTTTTAGTTATAACTTTCGGCCCACTTGTTTGTTTAGGCCCGCTCGAGTTAATTTGCTTGCTTATTTATATGGTTGTGAACCTATGGAACTAATCAGTTATCATTTTTTTTTTATGAAAAATCATTTTCTCCGTAACACTAGTGTGTGTTTGTGTGTGAATTTTCCTAATTTTCGGTATTCTGTTTGAATCAACGATTATTAGAAGAATTGTTCTTGGTATTCTTAGGAATCAACAGGTTCGATTGTTTATCTCTATTTCTTTGTACATTAGTTAACTATTGAGAAGATGAAGTGATTGTTAGTCCGTCGGTTTTGAAGTTTGATTAAATAAACAATCAAAAACGAGAATACATTTCGTACGCAACATTTAGATATTCTTTTCAATGTATAATTCTTTTATTGATTAAAAAAATTAATGAATTACGAGGTATGCTGTGGAAATAAGTTTGTCACATAAAACTTAAACACACCTAATTAAATAACAAATAAGATACCCCTAGTCTAATACTTGAACACACTTAAAATACACACTCGAACTCCATGATACCTCGCTGATGGGGGTCGCTGGTGAGTTTGTTGGCTCTAAGATTTGTAAAACTTGTAAAGTAAACAGAAAGTAAACATAAATAAGTAAATAATAGAAAGTAAGAAACACAAACTAGTTAACTAATTGTATGATGTATTAATAAATCAATACATTAAACGGTGATACAATGGTCGAATTACCAAACTAGTTGTAGAGTCCAGACTAATTAAAGACTCAACTGTTGTTACAAATACACTTAGTAAAATGTAAAAGAATATGAAAATACACTTAGTAATTTCTTGGACCAACCAACAAGAGAAATGTCTTCACCAAGTGTTGCCTTATATAGTGGAGGAGAGACAATAGACTCTGATAGATGGATGTTGACATAAAGGAGGTTTTCAATCATCCATTGGTGGAGTACATCTTCAATTAATTCTTCTGAATTATCCTCTTGTTGTTTTGCCATTTCGGGTGAAAGAGAAGCCTGTGAATGGACTTACACATTCTTGTATTTTTCTCAAAGAGGATAAAACAGATCACATGTTCTGTTGCTTGTCAGTTATCTGGTACATTGGGATCAGGTCTTCTCTTTCACTTTCTCGCTCATTTTGACTAACAAATAGTAGATACGATCAACACATCATCTTCTGAAATGGCTCGCTGATGACTCGCTGAGGACACACCTCAACGACCAAGTCTTCATCAGTGAATCTTGGTCCTTTCAATATCCCCCTATTTACTGAGGAGGACTTGTTGAATAATTTTCTTGAACATACAAGACTTTGAAGACATATCAGCGATGACTTGTTGGATTGTTGTCTTGGACACACAAGAGTTTGAAATCATAATAATTTTCCAAAGTAGTTGCTTATGTATATATATCACTTAGATAAAATTTACAGAGAATTGAAAGCCAGCTACATCTATACATTTGCCTATCTAATCCCAAACAGACTTTTGCTTTGCATGGATGTAGGCTGGGTCACTTCGTCTTTCAGGATTCATCAGCTCCTGATCAAGAACAGTAATAATCTTTTGATCATTCGCTGTCATTATGCATCCTTTGTAAAGATCCCACAAAAATTTGGTGGAGACCTTGTTGATATCGGCAACCCTCAAAAAGAGATGATGGCCATGAACGTTTGTCAAATATACACCTTGATTCCATTCATCGAACATGCCATCAACAAAATTTGATCCAGGAGGCAGAGAAAGATTAAGTGCAGCATCACCATCAATTGGTGGCATTGCTGAGGAGCTGAAGAGTGTGGTGGTAGTTTTGGTGGTAGATGAGGGGTTTGAAGAACACTGAGCAGTGAGTCCTTGATTTTGTATTTTCTTTCAGGCATTTCGACTTTCTTCAGATGTTCTTTGCATATTTCCTATAGCTGGTGGAAGCTGGGAGTTTTCTTGTCCTTGATTAATCTGTATACTTCCATCCATTTAGTAGGACCAAGACTCGCAGCATTCACACCATCTATTTTCAGCACCCTATATACCCCTTGTCTGGCCAACTGAACATTTGTGTCACGCTGAGTCTTGAAGGCTTTAACAGCGATGATAGTCTCTGGCCTTTTGCGAAGAACCCTGGTGCTGAGAAACAAGTGTTTTCTTTTAGCATAGTTCTCACTCACCTGAGTTCTTATGTCAAAGAATTCCTTCTCTTTTCTCTTCAGTCTTCCACTACGCTGGACTGCTGAGCTATCATCTGATCCTCAGCATCAGCAAATTGCATTTCTTTATTGGCCATTGTTTCACTGATGAATCTCATAGATTGGGCTTCCTCCTACTGCTTTCTCTTGATTTCTTCTTGAATAGCAACTTCAACGGGAGTGATCCCTGTGGCAAAAGTTTCTAGCACACTGAATAGTCCAGGCTCAGCAGTGGGACTAGTCTGAGCAGCTGCTTTATGTGTTACTTTCTTCTTTGGTTTAACAGCAGTTGTGGAGGGTATAGCTTTGGCAAAGTAAGCTAAGAGGGTCTTCTTCCTTTGTTGCCTTTTCTGGCATTCAAAGCCTCTAGCGTGCGTTGATATTCACCAGCATTAATGGCACACTGGAAGCTATCTGTGGCATAACTTGGAGGCACAGAGGTCACTGTCTCTTCAATTTATGGCATAGACTCAACATTTACCTCTTCTATCTCCCCCTCATCACATGCTGGTATATCTTCAGCACATTCTGGTTCCCTAACCTCTTCATTTTTGCTATCATCCTTGTGCTCCCCCCTCAACACTTGCTCCCTTTTCAGATTAAGCCACATCACCAGCACAATCTTGTGGTTGCTCATCATCACCATCACCACCATTTTTGTGATCATCCTTATCCTTGGGACCCTCATCATCAGTTTTCTCCCCCTTGGAAGCAGCCGGAGACTTTGCTGCTTCCATTTCATCAGCTTTGAGGAGTCACATCATCTCAGACATCATAGATTTCATATCAGTAAGCTCCTTCTCCATTGTCACTTGTTTTTTCAATGACTGAGTAAGCAAGAGCTTATCTTGAGTTGCTAGTGTAGGAGTTGGTGGTTGGATAGGGCATCGGTGAATGTTGTGAAGTGATTTTGTTGAGAGACTTGAAGGGAATGGAGGGTTCTGTTGAGCTTGCTGAGGTGTGCTGAGAGAAGGATGCTGGAGTTGGAGAGCTCAGCAAAAGTGGGCACAAGATCAGCAGAAGGGGCCACTCTAGCTGAGCTTTGATCAGCGAGCTTGGCAACTTTGAAAGTAAGTTTGGACGTAGCATTGTTAACTCGCTTAAGACCATGATGAAGAAGGCTTTGTTCCCTTTTCAATGCTCGAGTGAGCGAGTTGACCACAGCTACTTGATTCTTGAAGATCTTGTCCACACATCCATTTAGCAAAATCAATTCCTCTTTAACATCACCCTGACCTTCTTCAAGCAGTTAGGCATGATGATCAAATAACTCTTGAAGTACTTTGATAACATCAACTGTGTCAGCATGCAACTGTCCCTGATGAATAGTAGTATAGCGAAGCCTATCCAACCTGCCAGTTATTTCATTCAGATGGCGGACATCCACATAGTCTAGGCTAGGAAGATTGACATTCAAAAAGGCACGTGAGTCCTTTAGCCCTGGCTTGCGAATTTTGGAGAGTCTCGCTGGATACTCATAGAAGACAGGCAGCTGTCAAAAGTCAGAGTGAGTCTAGGGAGGCCTTTCAGCAATCATCTCCTCATCAACATTAGATTCATTAGCTGATGAGGTGCAGACGACATTGGTGGTAGATGGTGTAAAGAATGGCATGGAGGTGTATATAGGTGAAGGTGGATTGGTCGGTGGTGGAGGTGAAAAGGTTGGTGGCACTGGTATGGATGGTATTGAAGAGATGGGAGGAGTAGGAGCTCAATGCGAAGACTCAGGAATGATAGCCAGTACCCACTCATCGGTTTCATCAGCATAGGACTCACTAGTTACTTCCTCTCCAACCAGTTCCTCTTTTTCATCAAGTTTGAACAGGTCATCCTCTCCAAAGGCACTGATATTTCTGCCTGCCTCTTCCTCTTCATTCACATCATCCAAAATGACATTATCAGCAGCATCACGAATTTCTTCGCTGACCTGTACACTTTCAGCACCAACAATAGATATAAGGGTAAGGGAAAGGGGTGCCTCTGGTTCAGTGTGTTGTTGCACCAAGCCTTCATCGGCAGCAGACTTTGCTGTCTCTAGCATCGCTTTTGATCTAGCAGGTGCTGACAGCTACTCCGAGGGTTTTGAAGAAGAAGATGGGGGATTTGGGAGTGGAGTTTGACCCGGATTTCTAATGGGCCGAGGTAACCCTTGAACTTCACCAACCTTACCTACAGAAGTTTGAGGTGGCTGCTTGCTGCTCTTTTTTTTATCTCGTTAGCAGTCTATTTAGAGGCTGCTGATGGGCTGCCAAGGGTACTGGTGTTTGGGCAGTGAGGACTTCTTAACCTTTTTACTGACTTTGCCCTTTGATTCACTCCGTTTTTGTTTTGGGACGACTGCGGAGAGTGAAGGTGGAATTTGTGTTGAGGACTTCGCCAGGGTAGACCTCTTGGTCAGCTTTTTGGAGACATTGGAGGTCGCTGGGAGGTTTTCCAGTGAGCCAGTCTCTTTTGGCAAGCTTGAGTCCACAGCAGCGGGATCAATAACTTCATCAGATTAAAGTGCTTACTCCTCGTCGCTGTTTTTAGGGTATAGAGAGAGATTAAGAGAGAAGAGTACCTCTTTCGTATAGGAGGTCATTGGAGCAACATGTGGCTCAGAGGCCTGTTTATATTCAACGGCTTCAATCCTCGCTGGTGTGATTGTCTTAGCAGCAGGGTTGTTGTACCTTTCTCCCAGCGCCCTTTTGAAGACAAGAGAAAGAAATCTTGTAAAGGGTACCGTTGAGGAGCGATTCTGCAACTTGACCTTTTGTTTTAAGTCATCAAAGATGACTTTGGCGTAATCGATGTGGCGGCCAGTTGCAATGGCATGAATCAATGGCATGGAGATGGTGGAAGCTTGATTGTAAGACCCTGAATTGCCACCAAGACATTGAATGGAATGAGTGAACAACAACCTCCATACCCCTGGAAGATTTTGTTTAATGGGGTTATTGGGGATAGGAGGTGGGTTCACCAGATTATAGTTGTAGCCAATGGAAGGTAGCCATTCTTTCCATTGGGCGATTGTTGCTGGCTCCACAAATGGGTTGTCCTCAACAGCAGTATGGAGAAGAAGAATATCACGAAAAGAGTCAGCAGTTATTGAGATCTGCTGAGACTCTAGAAGAATTGTTCCATCAATGGAGTTGGTGGCCTCTTCATAGTCGCAGGTCCACCAAAACTTCCCGAGAAGGTGTATGTATATCTCCTTTGGGTCATTCATGATACACCTGCTGATGGGTGAAGCATGAATAAAGTCTAAAATTGGCTTATATCCTTTTGTACCTTTTTGTACTTCAGACGAGCCAAGATGGTTGTTAGGTTTTACAACCATCTTCCAGGAATGAAACTTGATAGTGGCAGAACCAGGAATGTTTCCTGGGTTGAAGATTGCGGAAGAGAGATACTCATCATCATTTTTGGAATATGAAGAGGGTGAGTGTTCTTGTTGTTGTGTTGGAAATTGTGGAGTTGCCATTTGAGTTTTTTTTTTTTTAAATGAAGAAGAAGAAGAACAGTGGTATAGATTTGAGAGATTTTTGAGAGAAAATGTGTGAGTAGATAAGTATGAAAGCATAAAAGAATGAAGTGTGTAAGAGAATTTGTATATATAGGGTATGGTTGTGGGTCCTATAAATCTGCAAAGGACAACTGTTACCCAGTTTTTCTCTCTTCCTTTTCGTATTTCGATTTAAAAGATTGTTTTAATTTTAGGAGAAATATGTTTTGAAATACGAAAAGATATTCAATTATACGTTTTCAAAAATATACTTAAGTATGTGTGTCGCTTCGCATTAAATGTGCAAACGGCATACAGTACTTTTGCGCAGACTTCATGTCCTTTGGTGTAAAAATTGAGGTGTCTTTTCGTATTGACCCTTTATTTAATTTCCAGAATACAATGTTTGGATTGCAGGCATGTGGACACTTAGTTAATACAAAACACTTAGATACATTAATACATTAGACATACTAAATGCATTTTTAAGGTAATCTACAAAAGTCATTTATTCATTATTCTTTATGATAACCAAAAAATCATTTATGAACACATCATAAATGCCTCAGCAGGTCATAAGTCATACTGATAAGAAAGACTTAAAATGAGGTTATAGCAGTTATTGGTCACAGAGGCGTTCGATAACTGCTTTTACTTCATTTTAAGAGAAAAATGGTATCTTTATGTCACATAGACTATTTGAGAGGGCTTAGCATATGTTAGAGAAAATTATAAAGTCATTGTCACTGAGGCGTTCGATGACTTTACCTATTTTCTCATACCTATACCTGAGATTATTCAGCGAATATGAACACATCATATTGCTGATTTACCATTCAGCATACCAAGCTTGCTGACCAGTGTCTTAAATCTCGTTTCATCTAAGGGTTTTGTAAAGATGTCAGCAAGTTGGTCTCGTATGAAATGATACCTTATATCAATATGCTTTGTTTTTGAGTGCTGAACAGGAATGTGAGTAATTGCAATAACACTTGTGTTATCACACATTATGTGTATTTTTGAGTAGTTCAAATCATAGTCAGCAAGTTGGTTTTTCATCCATAGGATTTGAGCACAACAACTCGCTGCTAATACATACTCGGCTTCAGCAGTGCAAATGGATACTGTATGCTGCTTCTTACTAGACCAACTAGTAAGCTTCCCCTCAAACAGTTGACATCCTCCACTGGTACTTTTTCGATATAACATGCACCCATCATGCTCATCATGCTCATCTCAAAATTGGAGGACATCAGTGAACTAAACTTGTCACATAGATTCCTACTATAGGATCCAAAGATAATGTCATCAACATAGATTTAGATCACATCAACATTCTTTTTATAGATAAAGAGAGTGCTGTTATTGGATCCTCTTGTAAACTTATGATAGAGTAGAAAGCTAGAAAGAGTGTCATACCAGGCTCTAGGCGCTTGCTTGAGCCCATAATGCCTTGCTGAGCCGGTAGACATAGTGAGGGTTTACTGAGTCTTCAAATCCAAAAGGTTACTTAACATAGACTTCTTTATTTAGTTTGCTATTAAGAATGGCACTTTTAACATCCATTTGATAGACTATGAAGTCTTTATAAGCAACATGAGAAAGGAATAAGCGAATGGCATCAAGTCGTGCTACTGGTGCAAATGTTTCATTGTAATCAATGCCTTCAGCTTGCCGATAACCTTGTGCAACCAATCGAGCTTTGTTTTGAGTAACCACACCATCCTCATCCATTTTGTTACGGTAAACCCATCGTGTACCAATGGGTTCTTTTCCTGGAGGAGGAGGTACGAGAAACCATACATGATTTCTCTCAAATTGGGTTAGCTCTTCTTGCATGACAGAGACCTATGAAGGATCAGCCATGGTTTCTCCAATATTTATGGGTTCAATCATTGACAAAAATTTAACATAAAGACATATGTTACTTGTCGCTGATCGAGTTTTAATCCCATCATTTGGTTCTCCAATAACATGTTCCAAGGGATGATCAGCAGTCTATTTGAGTGCAGGAATATTATTGGATTTTGATTGAGTGACAGCGGAAGAGGTGGTGGTTAGATCAGCAATGGGAGCAACAGAATAGTTGGAGAGATCTATTGTCAGAATTAGTTCTGATTTGGAAGGATCCTGACTTACAAGATCACCACTTGCTAAGGAAGTTTTCTCAACACTAGATGGGTCAGCAGAGCAAGTATCTTCAGTGGTTTCGATTGCTTCATCATTAGCTGAGGCATCATGAAACACTTCCTCGTCCTGATTTTCAGTTATAGGTGCATCGGCGTGATCTAGAGTAGGTACTGAGGCAACCTGAACTGATATGAGAATACATTCAATTGGTTCAATAGAATAAATGTGAGCAGCGATATATTCATCACTAGTGGTAGATGGTTGATGATTTTCTTTTGGCAATAATGGGGCTGCATCAGCAAAAGATTCATGTTCCTCACTTAATGGAGCAACCAATTCATTAGAAATGACTTCATCAGCATTAGGTTGAATGTCCTTTAGTGCTGATGAGCTTTCCACAAAAGTGACATGTATTGATTCATCAATCTTTTGAATTCGAGTATTGAATACTCTGAAAGCCTTGCTGATTGACGAGTATCCGACAAAGTAGCGATCATCAGCCTTTGGTTCAAATATTTCCAAGTGGTCTTTATTATTCAGTATAAATACCGGACACTTCTAATTTAGCTTAGAGGCCTTAGACCAAGAAGTCACTATTGCCTTTAGATCAGCTACCTCAGCTTTGAGTTTTTCATTGTTCAGTTGTATAGTCTGATTAAGAAGTTCTTGAGACTTGAGCTGAATGTGGACATTTCTGAGATCTTTTAGCTTCTCATTCTTTTCGCTTAACTCAGCCCTTACTGAGTCACAGTGAGCTTGAAGATCAGATTTCAGAGATTCAATGAATTGAAGATCAGCAGAAAGAGATTTAAGAAGGTTAGCTTTGTTTTCATCATCAGCAAGTGCCATGAGACACATGGCATTCACATACTCTTCACTGTCTGAATCATCTGAGTCTGCCCAGTCATGTTCTTCAGCAATGAGTCCTTTTAAAGGAGTCTTGGCTTCATCGATCTCAGCGAGCTTAGCCTTAAGCTCATAGTACTATTTCCTGTATTCATCAGCAAGAGGTGGGCTTAGCAGCAGTTAGAGTTGGAATAGAAACTCTGCATTCCTTTTGATAATGCCCTTTGCGACCACACTTCTAGTACTCCTCTTGTGACTTATCTATTGCTGGCTTGGTAGTAGATGCTGATCTACGGTTACTCCATTTCTTGGAGTACCTTTTGCCAGCAATTAATGCAAATTGCATAAAGTCAGAGAACATCTCTTGTCTCTCTTCATGATCAAGATTCTTGACAAAAGCATGTATTGGAGAGGAAGTGACATTGTTGTGGCTATTATTGAAGTTAATAGGCTCAGCAGATACTAAAGCAAGTGGGTCGCTGACAGAGTAGGAAACAAAAAGCAGAATTTGAGGTGGAAGAGGATGAAGACCCGGCATGTCTTCTTGCTTCAGCCTCAGCTCTAAGGTTTTGAGCGAGTGCTCTTTCTTCAAACTGAAGAGTACCATAGAGAGACTCTAAGTCAAGAGACTTGATTTGCTTGGTGGTCCTAAGAATTTGTCTTAGACCTTGCCATTTATGTGGCAAGCTGTCAATGAACTTGTAGCATACTTCAAAGGTGTCATGAGTTATGCCAGCATTAGCCATGTCATTCAACAGACCCTTAAAGCGAGTACGAGTTCCATCAAGATTTTCATTTGGAAGAGCAAAGAAATTTTCATATGCTCGCTTTAAGTCAATATTTTTGGTGGCTATGACATCTTCTATACCATCAAACATAGTACAAAGAGTGTCCCACACCTGTTTTACAATTGGTAGTTTTATTACAGTGTTCATTACATCAATTGAAAGGGTTGTAATGAGCATGTTTTTAAGTCTGGAATCAAGATTCACCAACTTATGTTCATCATCAGTACACTGAGCTTCTGCTTTATTTATTATCTCTTGGATGGGTTCACCATCAGGAGTAGCAGCAGGAATATATGACACAGCAGTAGGAACATAGGGTCCTTTTGTCAGAGTTGTCATTAGGTAAGGTTCCACTCCCATAATATGTAGGAGCATCCTTTCCTTCCAAGAACCAAAGTCATTAGGTTCAAACATTGGGGGTATGGAAACATACCCAAAATCTCTTGTATTGACAAGGACAAGAGTGGTAGCCTTTGAAAAATATTTGTAAAAAGTAGAAAATAAGTAAGTTTATGAGATAAGATAAAATGAGTATTAGTTTGCAAACTTTTCAGATCTGTTTTAAAAACTTAGAAACATAGGCTCTGATACCATTTGTTGGTTCCAAGATTTGCACGACTTGTAAAGTAAACAGAAAGTAAGAAACACAAACTAGTTAACCAATTGTATGATGTATTAATAAATCAATAAATTAAACGGTGATACAATGGTCGAATTACCAAACTAGTTGTAGAGTCTAGACTAACTAAAGACTCAACTGTTTTTACAGATACACTTAGTAAAATGTAAAACAATATGAAAATACACTAAGTAATTTCTTGGACCAACCAACAAGAGAAATGTCTTCACCAAGTGTTGCCTTTTTATAGTGGAGAAGAGACAACATACTCTGATAGTTGGATGTTGACGTGAAAGAGGTTGTCAATCATCCATTGGTGGAGTACATATACAATTAATGCTTCTGAATTGTCCTTTTGTTGCTTTGCCATTTCGGGTGAAAGCGAAGCCTGTTAATGGACTTACACATTCTTGTATTTTCCCCAAAGAGAATAAAATAGATCACATGTTCTGTTGCTTGTCAGTTATCTGGTACATTGGGATCAGGTCTTCTCTTTTACTTTCCCGAATATTTTTGACTTCCAAATAGCAGATAAGATCAACACATCATCTTCTGAAATGGCTCGTTGATGACTCACTGAGGACACACCTCAGCAACCAAGCCTTCATCAGCGAATCTTGGTCCTAACAGAGTTCACGAGGTATATAACAGAAAGGAAAAACTTAATTTAAAACAATTAAGTCCTAAGTTCTATTCTCTCTCCCCTCTTCCACACTTTTCATGTAGAAGGATGTCTCTATTTGTTAGTCCAAATGTTTTGGACTTTTATTTGTCAAGTAATATTTGTGATTACATTAGTACTTAGTAAACTGAAG
>JAOEHQ010046727.1:0-11323 GCA_025447715.1 Asclepias incarnata
GCCGAATTATGAACATATGAGAACTTTGGGGTGCTTAGCTTATTATAGTAGCATAGAAACGGGAGGGGATAAGTTTGCGTTCAGGGGGAGGCCAGGGATTTTCATGGGTTATCCACATGGGACTAAGGGATATAAAATATTTGATGTAGAACATGGAAAAATGGCCATTTCTCGTGATGTCAAATTTGTAGAAACCAATTTCCCATTTGTGATGGAGGAAGTTTTTGATGTGCCCAGTTGTCATGAAGATAATTACATTAAAGAGAATGAAACCGAAAACTCTGCAAATGAACCTGTAGAGTCGATCCCTTCTGATAATGTGCCACCATTGCATACCGAAATGATTGAAGAAGTCAACCTTGAACCACCAGCACCGAGAAGCACAAGGACCAGGTTCCCTTCTTCTAGATTACAAGACTTTGAAGTAACACTACCCCCATCGATCGACCATGCGAAACCCGTGCACGATCCAACTTCTTCTACGGTATATCCTCTTGCAAACTATGTCTCTTATAATAACTTTTCGGATTCTCATAAAGCTTTTTTAGCGGCCATTACGTCAGTAAATGAGCCTAGTTCTTTCAAAGAGGCCATGCAGGATAAACATTGGCGTGATGCTATGCAACGAGAGATTAAAGCTCTCGAAGATAATGAGACTTGGACGTTGGAAACCCTACCGAAAGGAAAACATGCAATTGATTCAAAATGGGTTTACAAGATTAAATACATGCCCAATGGAGAAATCGAAAGGTACAAGGCACGTCTCGTTGCAAGAGGCTTCACACAAATTGAAGGCGTTGACTATCACGATACGTTTGCTCCGGTTGCAAAATTAGTAACTGTTCGGACACTTATTACCGTGGCAGTCAAGAGAAATTGGCAATTGCACCAACTAGACGTAAATAACGCATTCCTCCATGGAGATTTACATGAAGAAATATATATGAAGATTCCGCAAGGCTTTTCCAACAAAGAAGAATCTCGAGTTTGTCGACTCAAGAAATCATTATATGGATTGAAACAAGCATCCCGCACTTGGTATCAAAAGTTCACAGTTACTTTACTGAAGATTGGCTTTACACAGTCACATGCGGATCATTCTTTGTTTACTTTTCATGACAATGGAAGGTTTGTTGCAATTTTAATATATGTCGATGATGTTATAATTACTGGAGATCATGTCGAAATGATTGAAAGGACCAAGACACATCTTCATAATGATTTCAGCATAAAGGATCTTGGTTCATTGAAGTATTTTTTGGGCATAGAAGTTGCCCATACCGAAGATGGAGTTGTTCTTAGCCAACACAAATATTCCATAGATATTCTTTCAGATTGTGGACAACTTGGATGTCGTCCTAGTGCTTTTCCCATGGAACAAAACTTAAAACTTGATCACTGTAATGAGAGTCACAAAGTTGATGCTTCACTCTATCGACGTCTCATTGGAAGGTTACTTTACCTTCAAGTTACGAGACCTGACATTGCCTATGCAGTAAATATTCTCAGTCAATTTGTTTCTGACCCTAGGGATGATCATATGAATGCGGCTGTTCGTGTACTTCGATACATAAAGCCTACTCTTGGCCAAGGCGTTTTTATACCCAAGAACGGGAACTTTGATCTTGTTGCCTTTTGTGATGCTGATTGGTTGGGATGTCCTTATACTCGGCGGTCTAGGACAGGTTATTTGTTGCTGTTAGGCGGTGCTCCAATATCATGGAAAACGAAAAAACAATCGGTGGTGTCTCGTTCATCGGCAGAAGCAGAATTTCGAGCCATGGCTACCACGGTTAGTGAAGTTCTTTGGGTGCGGTGGTTGCTTAAAGATTTCACAATCGACTTGAATGAAGCTACTCCACTTTATTATGACAATCAAGCTGCTCAACACATTGCTCACAACCCGGTTTTTCATGAGCGTACCAAACATGTTGAAATGGATTGTTACTTTGTCCCCGAAAGGGTTGAATCTCAAGAGGTCTTGCCAATACATGTTTCCAGCAAGCAACAAGTTGCGGATCTATTTACTAAGCCTTTGGGAGCACAAGCTTTGCGTGATTTGCTTGACAAGCTGGGCGTTCGGAACCTTCACACTCCAGCTTGAGGGGGAGTAAAGGCTGTCATATGGCTGTCATATTGTTTCCAAGTTTACGTTCTATATTCTTTCCTAGTTATTGTTTCCTAGTTTATCTTTTTCCAAGTTTATCTCTTTGTAACTTTGGCTTCAAGAAACCATTGGCTATATATGTTTCATATATGCCGCAGACATGAATATAACAAAAACAGAATTCAGAAACCAATATCATTGTTTTCACATATCACAAGCATTCGAGCATGCCCATCAGCCACTTTTGAACCAGAGAACAAAAATGGTTTCCTGATGGCGTCGATATGTATATGATCACTCTCTCCTGTCATGCTTGACTCATCAACTAACAAAGAATGCCCATCTATGAACAATCCGTCCGCTGGTATTTGATCTCCTGTTTTGAGAATGACAACATCCCCAACCACCACATCAAGAATTGATATTTCTTTTCTTCCTCCGTCTCTTATAACTTCTATCTTGATATCGTTGTTTATTTTTGACAAATTGTCAAAAGGCCTCTCTTGCCAAAATTCACTAACTGCCGATATGATGATAACCTGAAAGATGGCGAGAAGGATATTACAACCCTCATACCACCCTTGCTTAGCACCGTTTTGTTTAAAACCGAACCCAAGAGAAAGTGCAGCACATGCTAACAGAATAAGAATAGTGGTATCCTTGCAAGCCTTCACCACAAAAGAAGCAAAACTCTTCCTAGGTTTCATTATGCAAGTGTTGAAACCAAATGCATGTTTCCTTCTTTTGCTATCTTGGCCGTTACTCCCATTTTCAAGAATGGTCTCGAGGGCTAGAGCTAAGCCCTTCACACCATTAAACTTGCGAAGCATCTTCAAGTTCTTGCTTTTCATCAAATCGACGAGTTCAGTCTGGTCAATGCTATATAGTCCCTCACTATAGTCATCATCAGGCGCAGCAGGTGCTGCTACTCTTTCAGAAGTAAACGAAGGAGCTGCTGCTCTTTCAGAAGCAAACGAAGGAGTTGCTGCTCTTTCAGAAGCAAACGATGCTGCTACTACTTCAGAAATCGAGTGATGGTTCAGTTTTTTGGAAAGTTTGGCAATGGATAACATAGTGTTCGAGAAATGAATTGAAAAGTATGCGAGACGCCATCTTTTCTTGGCTTTTGAAAGTGAAATTGTGCTAATGTTGCATAAGGTAGCTCCAATGTCATATTGTGAAGGGACATCATTAACCATTATGAGAAATTAGAAACAATTAAACTGATCGAGGCTAGAATTTATAGAAACTGATGATAGAATAGATTGAAACTAGCACTAAGACTGAGGTGCTAATGCTGTATAACGTAGCTCCCATTCATCCTCTTTTATAGACTGAGGTTGTTCATGGCACTAACACTTTTGGAAAGTACCTGGAAATTGTGTTTATATATATATCTATAACTTTTGGAAACATCCAAATTGCTATGTGTTTGATTAAACTTAACGTATTATATTAACTTGTAACTTTGAAGTCGTTTTCTTAGTAGTAGACTCAACTCAAATATATGACAAAATTGGTTAAGACAGGTGAATAAAGTCGTTTTCTTAGTACGTAGTAGACTCAACTCAAATATCGGATAAAAACAAATAAAGAAAGAAAACAAAAAGTTTGAAAATGTTGCAATACTACGGAGTATGCCAAGGTTAGAAAGTGTTGGTGTCCAAAATCTAAAAACAAAAACTTTAATGTAAAAATACAAAGCTTGTGAAGTATACTATTCCTTCCTATCTATACTCAAGGGGCTACCCTCACTCCTTTTCTCAAAAACGCCACCTAATCTTCCTATTTTGCCCCTTATTTCTATTCACTATTTTAAACATTTTCACCTAAAATAATTTACAATATAGATCCCCCAACCCTTAAAATAACTACGCTACCCCCTTCTACATTAATTACTTTTACATTCACCACCATACCATCACCGCCGCCCCCACCACCCGTCGCCACCGCCGCTGCCGCCACCCGTTGCCGCCACAGCCGCCACCCTTGCCGCCACCGCCGCCACCATCACACTGCCGCTAGCTGCTACCACCATCACCGCCACATCGTGCGGGCATGCGTCTAGTGGATATTAATATAGTAAACAATATATTTTAAAATTGCTTTTTATCTTAACCACAAATTTCGGCTTAACGGTATTGCCTCTTTACATACTCATTTTAAATCCCAGATAAAACCCAGTAATTTCGGGAAAACCTCTTTCTCCGGCCCGGGGAGCATTTTGCTCGCACCCAGATTTTAACTCAACACCTTAAAGTCTTAAATCTAATCTTCTATTTAGTTATCTATTTATTATTAATCAACCTTAATTCCTTTTTATGTTTTATTATTCAGTTTGTAAGAACAGTTATCATTAAAATTTGACTAGCATGGTACTCATGCGTTGCGACGGATACCATTGACAGGGTGTCTGATGTCGTGATTACCGAAAACAGTATAAGTGGGCAATCAATTAGGCAAGATATTACGATGGAAGGATGGGGATGTCATTTTCAGAATGGATTTAGAAAAGAAGAACAGGGTTTTTTTTTTAAAAGGATTTTTGTGTTGTGGTATACGTAAATGAGTGTTGTTATTTATACATATTATAGGTTGCTAGAATAAAGGGATTGAAATTTGCTAAAAATATGAAAGTAAGTTGGTGGTGAATCAAGGGACTGAAATTTGCCAAAAATTAGGAAAGTAAGTTTGTTGGTTAAAATTGTGAAAGTAACTTTGCTAGCAAGAATTATGGAAGGTGGGTTGGTAGCCAAAAGGGCAATGTAGCCATTTTGCATGTCCCAAATCACGTAATATTCAACACGGAGGATAATTTTTAATATGGAGTAGAGATAAGAAGTATTATATAGTTCATGTAAACACTATATTTCAAATTACAACCATTCATCTAAATTGAATCTTTAAAGACACAGTTGGTAGGTTTTTGAAGAATTGTGATTCAATAAAAAATTTCAATATTAAATAGACGGGAAGGTGAACATGGGTCCAAAATCATTTATAATTTTGAAAACAAATATTAAAAAATTATTTTGTGAGGGGTTCCACATCTAAGCTTAGATGTGGAACAACCTCATATTCACTTTTGCCTTAAATAGATTAGGAAAAAAAAAAAAGAAGAGAAAAGCTTAGTGAATGTCTCAATAGATTAACAGGTTATTGCATGATTTAACAAATTAGTGTTTCTGTTTTTGTAAGAGGGCTATGACGTATGTTACTTCTCATCAAGTTTGACACAACAGCTTTATTTCATCACTTTTAAAACTGATTTTCAACTGTAACATCATCCTCCAATACTTTACTTTATTTATTTTATTATTATCCAACCATCTATATTAAATAAAAAAAATAAAAATTTAAATGCATGACTTGGATAGGTTGGGGACCCCTAGGTCTTTTCTCTCTCCTCCTCTCTACCTTGTCAATTAACCGACGCAACAGAACTGATTTGCAAAGTGACGAGGCCGTTTTTATGGCATCACAAAACAAAAGTGACGTACATCGCTTCGCAGTGGCGAACCGTTCGGAGCCCTTTAAGCAACTTTCAAAATTTGATTCTCTTAAGCTTTGGTGAAATTTTCAGATGCAACAACATACAACTACATACGCTTCTTTTCTATAAAAATTACGAGTTATGATGTGTTAGCTTGAGATGCCTTTTTTTTTATATTGTTTGTTATACTTTGTTATAGTATTTGATTTGATTTATCGTGACCATTTTACACTCGAGTCACCCCTATGGGCTATTTGGTTCCGAGAATGTATGAGAATTTGGTAAAATGAAGTTTAAATTTTCTTCTTTGTCATGTTAGGTTAACATAGGAAATTCTAAATTCCTTTCCACCAAATTCTTTAGAATCTTTAAACCAAACGACCCTTAAAACTCCTCCCTCCCTTCATGTGTATCACGATACTATTATTTTCGGCCAATGTTGTTACTCTGCAAATCTTTGAATTCCGCCTTTTCAAACAAGTCAATGTGCTCTTCCTCCTTCAGAAAGAGCATGAACATCTTCAAATCATCCTACATTCTTTCAAATCCTTATGTTTCCTTGGCTTTAGCAAGCTGTTAAATAGCATAAAATAGTCAAAATTTTAGCATCAACATGTTTCACAATTCCTAATGTAGTTAATCCAGTCCCACCACAAACATCAACCACAACCAAATTAAACCTCATTTACCGTGATCAGCTTATTGGAGTGCATCATTTCTTGGCCCAATAACCGGTGTTCATCTCATGATTATACATAACAGATATAAATAAAACCAAAATGCTTCATTTTTGTGTTGTATGAATCTTGGTTGTGAAGCTGGCCTTGGTTGCTTACACAGCAATTTTGGCGACGCATCATCCAAATTTCTGCAAACTATGCTACTACAATCTTCAACTACAAATTCAATCTTGAAGCTTCAGAATAATCTGTCATTCCTGGTTCTTTGCATTTTTATCTCTCAACTGCTGGCCATCACCATCGAATACTTCAGTTGTAGGAGCTTCTGTGTGTGTTAATGTTTCGTTTCCTAACTGGAAAACAGAAGACCGTTATGCCCCAAAACAAACTTATGAAAATTTGGGAATTAAGCATTAAGATTCCTTGAACCTCTTTCAATCGCACTTCTTGAAGAAAAAAATCATACAGGGAGTTCAAAGTGAAAATAGTTGGTTCAGTCATTTTCATAATTAGAATAAAAACATTATGCATTAGAATTTACATGGGTTTCAAATATCCCCACCTATCTGTCTCTCCTGTATAAGAGGGACAGATGGGCGATTCTATTTAAAACGCGTATGAATATTGGTCATCCAAGATGTTGTCAGCCTTGGAAGAAATGTTTCTAATTATTCAAACCATAGACGACCGGACAAACAAGTCGACGCTTGATGTGAACCTTCATCTGGATGAATACACTTAAGAAGAGATTTAATGCACCATTAATGTTGCTTTTCCTAATCATATACATTTTTGGGCTCAACTATTGAAAACAAATACACAATCGTTATTTACATTGGTGTATTGGCCATTGGGGGATTTTTAAGGTGATAATGGTAGCAGCAGAGAGCTACAGACATTGTGATTAAACAATAAAGAGGAAGTATTTGCATGGTTATGGAAAAGCTTCTATCAGTCAGATATGTATTGTTTGGCCATAGGTGCACCTACTATGACCGATAAAAATCATGACCCTAGTTTTAAGGGACAAAGTTGGTCGTAGAATAAGTTGTGCTTTCCGTATGTGATTCTATCATACCATAAACCAAGTAATCAGTTGCATACTATAATGTAAGACGTGTGAATAAGATCTATACATATATCAACTAAACTCAATGACATAATAAACCGTAAAAGAGGGCACCCTGTCCCCGGAACCACATTGGATCCCCATCATCCCACCCCGTAAGGGTTATGATGCCGGTAAAATATCTTCACTAAACTCAATGACATTACAACATTAAAATGTTAATTAATGATGATAAACCTTACAAGTCAAAACAAGAATAACCAACAGCAACACACACAATGATCTCTTTGCCTAACACACGAGCGACTCTATTTTTTATTAGAGAACGAATACAAATACAAGGTAAAAGAAACAGAGCATAGCAAATCTTACAAAATAGCAATCCTAATGGGTTATATTTATACCCAAAAACCTGATAGCAAATAGAGTCCTAATCCTAATAGGCTACTAACATTTAAAAACCTAAACTAATAAGGAAACTTATTAAATAAACTAATTATTTAATTACTGGTCTTGATCTCCTCCAAACTGCCCCTTGAGATCGAACCGTACCACCCTTTTATTAATGTTGCCTACTTTTAATACTCCCTCTCAACGTTAACATCCACTAGCCCCAATGCTTCGCAGAACTTCACCAATTTGACCTTGGACAAAGACTTAGTAAACATATCAGCCACTTGTTCTTCAGTGTTTATATAATTTAAATCAATTTCACTGTTTAACACCTTCTCACGAACGTAATGATAATGCACTTCAATATGCTTCCTGCATGAAACGTTGGATTTGAAGCCAACAGTATAGAAGATATATTATCACTGAACAGTTTTAACACCCATATAATTTCACAGGTCACTAAAGCAAGGGCCCTAAACTCTGCTTTTTGCTTTTCCAGGACACAAGAAAACCACCAAGGAAGAGACTAAAGCCAGTGACGCTCTTCCTGACAGTTACATTCTTGGCCCAATCAGAGTCAACAAAAGCAGATAAGGAGAGAGTGGCATCACTTTTAAAGTGAATGCCTTTACCTGGTGAGCCTTTTAAATACATGAGAACTCTCATGGCAAGCCTAAGATGAGACTCATAAGGATCATGCATGAATTGACTAAGAATATGCACAACATAGGCAATGTCAGGCCTAGTGAGAGTTAAATAAATAAGTTTGCCAACAAGTTTTTGGTAACCATTGATATCCTCAAGAGGATGATCATTAGGGGAACCCTTAGGAAGAACCAAGTTATACTCAATGGGAGTTTTGGCGGTTTACAGCCAAGAAGACCAAATTCAGAAATTAAATCAACACAATACTTTCTTTGAGTTAAGTATGTCTTTTTCATAGTTGATTGCCTCAATACCAAGAAAATACTTGAGTTTTCCCAAGTCCTTTATAGAGAATTTAGAACTGAGAAAAGTCTTTACCATGCCTTTTTCTTCAAGAGAGTTTCTAGTTATTACAATATCATCCACATAAACAAGCAAGATAACAATCAAAAAATTCACAAATTTCACAAAGAGAATAGTCACTCTTACTTTGAGTGAACCCATTTTCAGACAGAGAACAAGTTAATTTCTCATTCCATTTTCTAGGGGCTTGTTTAAACCCATAGAGAGATTTATTCAGTATGCATACTCTGTTGTCAAAAGGAGACTGAAAACCTGGGAGTGGTGTCATATAGACAACTTTATCCAAATCACCATATAGAAAGACATTATTAATGTCCATTTTGAAAAATAGGCCATTCATTGTTAGCAACAATGGTGATTAAGCACCTTATGGTGACCATTTTCACAACAGGAGAGAAAGTGATGCGGATGAACTAGCTATGTTGTACTTGGATAAGGTTAAAAAGGGCCTTCACTAAAGTGGGCATAACTTAAGCTCTCAAAGTCTTCACAATTGTCCCCTCTAGTTTCCATTTGTCCACTTTCAGTCCCTTGACTCAATCTCCTTTTCATCTTCTATCCTACAAATAAAATAAAGCAAACTAGACCAATTGAGATGTAGTTTTAACATTTATTATAATCTTTATCTTTAAATATACTAAAAGAAGGTTGATCTAATTACTTATTAACCAATCAAAACTCTTGATTTTACTAAATTATGATTTGCTTATGTCATAATTGATATTGATTAAATTTACTATTAAATGTTCTAATAAATCTACAAATACATATATCTTGTTAAATCTTTTAATTTTTTTAATTAGTCCTTATCTACTCAATATTTATTTGAAATATTAGTAATATTAATTTCTTAAATCTTTTAATTTTTTAAATTAATCTTTATTTTAGACACAATATTTATTTGAGATATCATTAAAATTATTAATATTTTATTTGTGTATGTTTTAGTTTCTTCGTATTCTATAGGTTTCATGTGAACAAAATCACAAATAAACATGCTTGATTTTTGAGAACCCCTTTTTCATGTGATGCAATCTGTGAAAGCAGCAGACGACAAGTAGTTTCGCATGTAATTAAACATACTATTATTGATCCTCGGTTTGAATTCTACTATTATTATTATTTATTATTATATTAGTATATTTGGGGAAAACGGTTTTTTGGGTTACACGAGAAATTATTAACCACTCTACAATTCAACCAGAAGATGCAGATTCAAACTACAATAAAATATAATTCCATTGGGCACTGGGTTTTTCGTGTTCTGTGAGATACTATGTCTATATGAAGCTGCTTGCTGCAACAACACAACAGAAACACTACACAAATAGGATCCAAGCCGGTTATGTCCCCCTCAACAAGAAAATGTCCTTGCGTTTTTATATAACACAGCATAGTAGTTACGTAGTCTTGTCCCTAAACGATGCAAGATAACTTATGTTAACAGTCATACGGTGAGATACATAACCATCTAAGAATTTTTGTGATATGAGTCCATATATAAGTTTCATGTTCTGCAGGTTGTGGTTTTAAGATTTTTTTAAAGAACAGGTTAACTAACAGAACAGAAAGGGGAGAGAATGGAGTTAGGTTGGTATTCTATTTTGATGGCTAAAAGAGTAAGTGTCGGAAAGCTTAAATCTTGCAGGGTAGTAGGGTACTATCTTGCACACTTCATTATTCAGGGTACCAAAGAACCAGGCAACCAAGTTTTGGAGGACTAAAATACACTTTAGCTTTTATCTTAATTCTTAAACATAACCTCAGTAGAAATTATACAAGATACAGTTAAGAACAGAAAAAACACAGTAGCTTTAACTTAAATTACTAGCATCATCGTAAAACATGAACACTAGTTTCACTAAAGATGAGCCTAAATTAAAGCATCAATAACACAATCCTTCTGTGAAAACCACACTGCTCAAAGAGGCTACTGGACAAACTAGAACACTTGTATATTTGTAAATTTGCTAGTCTCAAAGTCAAACACAGTGGTTGTATTTACAGCTTGTAATTACATGAGTAAAACTACCCTACTGATTTGGAACAATGAAGAGCAAATAAAAGGAAAAAAGTGTAGTGTTCTGTCCAGACCTGTACTAAATCCACCTTTGTATATAGCTTGAAAATGGTGTGTTTGGTACTGGTATAAACTTTGCGACCAACCCGATAGGCAACGATAAGGCTGCAAAAAATATACACATTCCCCACTGCTTTCTGTTCAATTTCTCTGTGTCTGCAAAATTATTAAGGTTCTCCACTATCACAACCTGAATTATGATAGTCATCCCAATAATACTGAGAAATACGTGGTTCTTGTAAAGACCTTCTAACACATTTTTATTATCTGGCTTCCTTGAGTTGAATTCATTGAACACTTGGCAGAGAACGAACGTATTGAAGATTACAGTATTCTTCACCTTCTCATTTACATTGAAGATTGATCTACCTCTGAACTGGAAGGTCAACAACAAGACTATCTGATACAACGCTTGTGCCAGTATGTTTCTGCACATGACATTTGTTAAAATGGGTGCACCTCTATCCATGGGTGGCTTATGCATGAGTTCTAT
>JAOEHQ010046728.1:0-11322 GCA_025447715.1 Asclepias incarnata
TTCAAAATGATATTACAGTACATTACATGGAAGAGTGATCTGATACAGATCAGGTGACCTAATCTGATACAGATCAGGTGACTTAATCTGATACAGATCAGATTACAAGAATACAAAAGATTCTATCAAGTGTTCTACTATCAGATTGTCATCACCAAATCTATAACAAGGCATTGGGACTCAACACTTTTTATTTTGACAATCTAACTTTTTTTAAATTTGGTTTCACATATACCTTTCCCGGTTTTTTAAATAGTTTTTGCCGTATTTTTTTGAATGCGTTCTTTTTTTGGGTTTTCGCCTTTTCACTTTGCATCACGATAACATAATACTTTTGGTTTGAACCCGACCGTGTGAGACGTACACACCATTGACATCCATATAAGTACCACAATACGCTTCAAACTCCGACGTCGCCCAACGGGCGGCACGCGAACTTGCTCGTTAAAATTATATAGAGGGACTCGTGCAATACGATGACGGTGTTGTGGTGACCGCGTGTCAAGTGATGTAATTAATTAATTTAAAGGACTAGCGTAGAGATAAAATTACTATATATATATATTAAAGGTGATGGTTATGAACAGTAACCATCATCTTTAATATTTTGTCTTATACAATATCCATATTACTATTACTATTACTATTAAACGTGATGGTTATGAACAGTAACCATCATCTTTAATATTTTGTCACATGTCTTTCAACCATCTTGCTTGGCAGGTAGGCTGTTGCGCATTAGTTGTTGTTTTTTTTTTTTAAATGGCTTTTGGGATTATTTTGGATTTGGCTTATTTATATATTTTTTTAATGGTTTTTTATCAAGATTTGGCAAGCGGGCTACTACGTAGCTGCCTGCTAGGCTGTCTGCTTGGTATTTTTTATTATTTATATTAAAATTTGATCTTTTGGGTTTATTTTGGATTTGGCACATTTATATTCTTTTTAAAGGTTTTTGTTTGTTTTGTTTTTAGATTATTTTAAAAAGTGAAACATATGTAATTTATACGACAAATTTTAGGGTTATGGTTTTTCTTCAAAAAATAAATATATGTATTTCATATGAGAAACATTTGAGCATGATTATGATATTAGTTTTTAATTAAGCGGATGTGGATTTAATTTCAATAAACTATCATAACGAAATCGTATCGACAATAAACATAATTGAAATAATTGAAGCCGCGCATCGGACTTTCTAGTAAATAATTAAAAACTAAATTAAAATTAAAAATCTTTACCCAGTTTCTGTATCTTCACCTCCATCACCATTACTGTTCATTGCTTTTCATACTCCTTTTTGGGATTCTTTCAATTTCAATTTCAATCTTCTATTCGTTGGAAATTTTTATTTATAAATAAATATAAATACTCACTAAATACCTATTTGTTTCATCCCCCAATCAGTGTTTGCCTCTCAACCATTTTTAATCAGTAGTGTTTGGCTCAATCAGGTCAGCCATTGTGGTGTTACAACACACACACACATATATATATACACACACATATATATATATATATATTATGGCGCCAGTAACAGAGATTTGGTGTTGGGGTGGCGACCGAAGATGTGTATTCATGGTGTTTCTCTCCATTTTGCTTCTCCATTGTGTTGCCATACTCGTATTCACAAGTGGGTTTCTCCTTACACGAACAGAACTCCCTTATTACAGTCATTGTTCCGATGTTATTCAATCTCCTTGTGGCGGCGGCTTTCCATCTCATTATCAAAATCATACTTCTTGTTGGACCAAACCTGCTGTTAATCGTATCGTTATTATCGTTCTTGATGCTCTCAGGTTACAAATTTTGATTTTCTTACACATAAACTTATACTCTCTATCAGTGGCGGATTCAGAAAAATATAACAGGGTATGCAAAATTTAATAATATTTTTGAAATTGCGTTTTTTGTTGGGGCTTTGTTCGCATCGTTTGATTTGATAAATTACACCTTAGCCAAAAACTCAATAGTCAAAAACTTAATAATTACACGAAAATAAACTAGTAGTTAATAACATAGTATAGTTACATACATTTTATTCATAAATCTACTCGTCTAGGTTTCATGGTTTGTCATGTCTACCTAAGATATGTACTCATTTTTTTTAGGATATGCACTATTAGTAAACAAAAAATTAATTTTATATAAAAAAAAATTAACACTAATTTTTTTTTTCATAGGGTATGCACTTGCATAGCCTGCTCTCTACATGGATCCGCCACTGCTCTCTATGATCATGTGAAGTCATTTTGTGAGTTTTATTTATTTTTCAGGTTTGATTTTGTTGCACCAAGTACCTTTTTCGAAGGTTAGTTACCGAATGAATTCAACAGTTTAACTTCGATACGTTATGAAATTTGTTTGTTATTTGTTGTTGTTGTTGTTGATGTCAAGGATTCAACCAAAGATTTTATTGAACAAAGTTAAACCGAATTGTCATTGTATGTAATCAACTACTTTTTTCGTGAAACATAATTCTATTTGGATAGGACGCGGCGGCCTGCCACGTACATTCTGTATAAGGTCACTTACATACATTGGTAACAAAATAGAAGTCTGTTACATCAAAAGCTTTAAAAAAAATAGTTCATTGGACACAGAGAGAAAGCGGTGGAATTTGTTGCCGTTTTGTTGAATGACATCTTTAGACAAAATAGAGAATCTTATGCGCAAAACAAATGATATCTATGTTTTGTGGTGATAAATGAGGATATAGGTTTAACCCGAAATCTTTCTAAAAGAAGAAAATGGTTCAATGCGATAGTTAGAAATTGTTACCCTTACATGTAACGCAATATAGTAACTATAGGTTTACACTGCTGATATAGAATGATGTGACTGTAGTATAATGGCTTGTAGCATTGGTTTTGTTTGAATTTTACAGAGAAGAAACCATGGATGGACAAACTACAAGTGCTACACAAACTTGCATCCGATTCAGAATTATCTGCCAGGATTTTCAAAGCTATTGCAGATCCACCTACTACAAGTTTGCAGCGTCTGAAGGTGAGAATATTTGATTATTGTTTCTACTTATTTAAGGGTGCATAGCATGATTATATATGTTTTAATAATTTTTATATGTCACGATGTTGTGTGTGAGTGCCCACCTAAGATAGTGGACACTTCGTATTGTTTTCTTGTCATCCTAATGTATATTGTAGATCATAGGCAATAGATACATGTGTGCTAAATCAAGAGAACTTGAGATCAATAGAAAACGAAGTTAAAATCACACTACCTGGGACCATATAAGAACCATGATTACTCTGTTCAGTATTTTTGTAGTTAAGTAATTAATGATTGGAGAATGTTTATAGTTTTAAGAGGTGGTTCTTTATGTCTTTTTGCTTGCTTAAGGCACATTTTAGCTTCAACTGGATTTTGAAAGCATATCATTGTTTCAGGGGTTGACAACAGGTGGGCTTCCAACTTTTGTTGACATAGGAAATAGCTTTGGTGCCCCAGCAATTGTTGAAGACAACCTCATGCATCAGGTTTGGTTCAATCTTGAAATGGATATGTACCTTGAAACAAGATGTTTTGTTATTATTCTCCTCCTATATCTTGTAAACATATTTTTATTCACAGCTTGCTCAAAATGGAAAACGAGTAGTGATGATGGGAGACGATACTTGGACACAATTGTTTCCTCATCACTTCAATAAATCATATCCCTACCCATCTTTCAATGTTAAAGATCTGGATACGGTATGCTTTATGAACGTGGTTTATTTTGTTCTTGCATTTTATATGTTTGGTGCTTGTTTGAATATCTGATGAGGTTCTTGTAACATGGTTTCTGTGTCAGGTAGATAATGGTTGTATCAGTCACCTAGTTCCAACCTTGTATGATGATGATTGGGATGTTCTTATAGCACATTTTCTCGGAGTGGTATGTCTCTCAGTTGGGAAATAAGGTTTTGATGACATAAGGTTGATAATGGTTGTATCAGTCACCTAGTTCTAACATGTATATGTACATGATTTTCAAATTACTAACTGGTGGCATCAATGCCTACTTCCTGCTGAATCATGGTCTGTCATTAAGTAAAAGCTTTCATCTGAGTTAATTAGTTGAATAAATTTTATTTGGGTACTTTATTATATGAAATAATCCACTCAACTAAAAAAGGATAGTCATATACTCATATGTGCACTTTTTTGATATATGGGTGAGACTGATATATTGAGTTGCTAAATTTCCCATATACATGCGCATTGATTGAGATCAATGCAAAAAGCTCTCTTGTCAGCTGTATGTAGTAATCTGACAGAATGAGAATCCGAAGAGGGTTTTGAGAATTATTTGGCCTATTGGTTTTCTGGTTCAAAGAGGCCGGAGATTCTGAGTCGGACATGGTGGAAGGTGGCTACTGGATGGGTTATTTTCGCTGGATGTGATCAGTCCTGAGGCTCTGATGCCATATAAGAAAAATGAGTGGAAAAGTAAAATTCTTCAATTAGACGATAGACATATACATTGGATTATAGGGAAACTATACTAGGAAAGTTGGCTATACCAAATCAGTTTGTTTAGCTAAATCCCATGATTCTAACAATCACATAAATCCAATCCTTGATTATGGGACAAACATATAATACCCTCTTTTACTATAGAATCTTCCAGATTTATAGAATTTCTTCATTCCAACTTGCAGGATCACGCTGGTCATATATTTGGTGTTGATTCGGTTCAAATGATTGATAAGCTGCAGCAGTACAATGAGCAACTTGAGGTATGTCTACTTTTTACTTCAACATTTCAGCTGAAATATTAGTAACTATCTTTGTATTCTTGGTAATTTATTCACTGAAATGGCTATCAAATTGGTGCCAACATTTTGCTTCAGAAAGTTGTCGAAGTGCTCCAGAGCCAATCTGGTAACGGTGGCCTGCATGAAAATACATTACTTCTTGTTATGGGTGATCATGGACAGACAGTAAATGGTGATCATGGTGGTGGAACCGCCGAAGAGGTATATAGTCTTTGCACTCCTATGCCCTGTAATCTAAAATTTGGTGCATGTGTATTTGTTTAAAAACGGCATGTATGTAGGTTGAAACATCAATCTTCGCAATGAGTTTCAGAAAGCCTTCACTTCCTGTTCCATCAGAGTTTGATTCGGCTTCCTGTAAAGCAGATCTGGTAAAGAGGCCACATACTTATGCAAACATGTATTTATATAAATTGGTTAATGACTTTTTATTGTCAGCATTACTACTAATACTGCGACTGCTACTAGTTCCACTAATTTTTCTTGTTTTTTTTAATGTTTATTTTCTGCTGTATTCCCAGGATGGGAGAAACGTGTGCATTAGTTCCATCGAACAGGTTTGGTGATTTATCCTCGGTTCATGTATATTGGATTTTGTTTTCAAATGGCTTTTAGTTCAAGTTATGGAGCAACCTCATGTCCTCATTAAAGTCTTATTCGCAGCTTGATTTTGCAACAACGGTGTCCGCGTTACTTGGAATCCCGTTTCCTTATGGAAGGTATGGTATAAAGTTCTTACCAGTTTCTAATTTAAATGGAGCATTGTTACATCAAAAATCTTCATGTCACCAGTTAACATTCTTCCCTATTTTTTAGCTCCCAGAGGAAGTATTAGCATAAAATCAAATAGCTGCACTCAGCATTTTCCTGGAAAAATCGATCTCATTTTTGCAATATATGACATGCTGTTGCTTTTTTTTTAACAGTATTGGTCGTGTCAATCCAGTGCTGTATGCACTAGTGGCTGGTACATGGAATCTTGAAGGCTATGATATGAGTGGGAGCCATAGTCAATTAAAACTGGAAGAATGGATGCACAACTATGCAAAAGTACTGTGTGTCAATTCTTGGCAGGTAATTACTTTCATTGCTATATGATTCATGTTCTCTCTCAAAATAGAAGTCGGTTTAGAAGGTTATAGTTAATTGTGATGGTTATAGACTATTATTGGTGCTAACAACCTTAACAACTTGTTAAGGTAGATACTACAATAATTAGATCTTTGCTATTGTTACTCTTTAGATGATAACAAGTTAGATCTATTTTTAAATTATACAATGCTAATCACGTGACGACTTGCCATCGAGCTCAGAATGTTGCTGAAAAAAGAATTATATTTAATGGTACATAGATTTCCTTAGAAACTCGAGCATGTGTATGTTGCCTCATTTGAATTTCACATAGCATAAAACAGTTTCTCACATTTAGTAGTATATTGTGAATACTGCAATGGCTTGTCAGTATATTAACAACTTGGTTGATGGGCTACTTGGGGGCATAAAAAAAATCAAATCTGAGGATCAAGGATACTCAGGAATGGATGGATCATATGGACTTACTGGTTGGAAGGTAACATTGCTAGAAACGTAAAATTAAAAGAGACTCATAACAATACTCTTTCTGAGAGCTTGAATACCCTAGAAAAACCACTTTTTTGCTTGGCATCAAGTCTCGTGTTGGGCCTGACATCTTGAACATTAGCATAGGGATACACTTTTTCAAATGTGTTCAGACTAATGGTTGATAAAGTAATTTTTGGGAAGATGTATCTCCATGAGAGGACCATGACTCCACAAGTCATCCTCGTTTCATATACTGGTTCGTTCAAGTTTACTTCTCATGGGTGGCTGAGTGGTTCAACACTGGGGAAACAAAGCACTCAAGAGGAGTTGTCCCAGGTTCGATTCCCATTGGTTTCATTTCAAGGATTATATATCATATAAACTGTTTAGAAGAATTTGATTTAGGAGATCCCTCAGGGCGAGGAGCAAGGCCTACACAGCTGAGTGCTCATTTGGTTAGTTTATCCATAGATCGTGAGATTAAGTATACCACTTTACATCCTTAAATATCATAGTTGGTGTATATATTTGGTGCTATATGATATTTACACTGCGTTATATTCAATTTTGTTCCTGTCATATATTTAAAATGCTTAGGGATATCATGCATTTTTATTGATTTATTTATTTCATGATATATAAATCTATTTCCGGATGATTAATTTATATGTACCAGCTATCATAACTTATCCTGTAATGTAATTGAAAAATGTTGGTTATCAGTTAACATAATACCACATATCTCATTATCATCATTGACATACTGGTGCAGCAATCATCTTTCCATGTAAGGTGTACTGATGTATTGCATATCATTTATTGAACGACAAAATAAAATGATGCTGGTAACTATATCGCGGAATTTTTCGATCCTTTTTCACGAAGTAGATTTGTGTTAGTGCGAGATGTATTATGGATTGCACTTAGAAGGAAGAACTTCTTTTTCTTAAATGAGCTTAAGCCAAATTATTCTCTTGATTCAGTCCCCAAAATATGATTACCAGTCTTAATTTGATACGGGTTTTAAGTTCACATATATTCATGAACATTCAAAAAACTGAGCTGAAGAAATTTCCTGACTTGTTTCGAAAACTAGCCTCAAGAAATTAATGAGATGAAACAGACATCCAAAATTTGTCTAAATTTGTATGTAAAGAACAGTCTCTCTTTCTTTAAATCTAACAAAAGTACAGTTATTCCTTTTGCTGATTCTAAGTTTATTATCCCTCAATACTCCTTTCCCACTTGTAGGTGAAGAAATACATAGACGTGTATACAGCTTCATCACTTATAGGATTCTCCATCGAAGACTTGAAGCATGTAGAAGAGATATATGCCGAGGCAGTGAACTGGTCAGCTTCCTTGCATGATGTAACATCATCTGCTGCTCTTAAGAAGCAAATAGACTTGTATTTTAATTTCCTGGCAGTTGTTGCTGAGCTGGCTCGAACAAAGTTCACAGAGTTTAATTTAAGGATGATGGGTACTGGTTTTGGCATTCTGTTGACATCCATATTCATTCCTTTACTTGTCATCAAGAAAGTGAATGATGTATATATAGATTTTCCGTCCGATGAAACGAGTAATTTGTCGTTTGGACTGATTGTTAGCTGTACCATAGTGGCTGCACGGGCATGTAGCTTCTTATCGAATAGTTACATATGTAAGTTCTGATTGTGAACAAATCTTTTAAGCTTCGTGTTCTCTCTTTTACTAACTGTAAGCTCATTTTCTGCTCTTTCTTGTTTTTATTTGAGACAGTGGAAGAAGGGAAAATGACAATATTTTTCTTGGCCTCCATAGGAATTTTGGGCTTACGCCATTCAATCAGGATAAAGAAGATGATATCTGAAGTAAGTATTGAAAATGACAGAGGATGTTTGTTTTTGCCTGTTTACCCCCGAACAGCTATGAATCTATTCTGGTTAATTAAAACTGTTCAAACAGGAAATGAGTCAAGTGGATTAAGAGTGTCAAAAGTCACGCAAAGTGCATTTTCAGTACAGAAAACCTCCTAAATCATTTGATTCAAAAAGTTGAGTTACAAATAATATAGTTTTTAACACAATATTAGACACTTATTATTACTCATAATACATATTTAAAATTGTGGACGAAAAAGTGTGTGGCCAAACCAACCCAGCACGTACAATATTACTTGTTTTGACTTGTTACCAAACCTGTCCATATTTCCACCTCTAGTTATTAATTTGTATTATTAAATGTTACGTGCAAGATATAATTTCTTTGTGGGCTTAACTGTTTGTTTGCAGGCTGGTGCACTTGTTTTCTTGATCTCCATTCTGAGATTCATAAATGAACTTGGACTATCAAAGCAAGGTTCCCATGAAGTATTGGAGCTCGATAGTTGGATGTATGTAGCTGAGTTAGCGCCAATACTACCGTTGTTCGTATTGGCTTACCTGATGTATAAAATTATAGCTTGCAGTTCATGTAACTGTCTTTTGAGATTTATTCTAATAGGAAGTATATTTAGTTACATTCTAGTTGCATTACATTGGACCTTAGAAAGTAGCTTATCAAGTATGGCACCACCCATATTTGATGGTTTAAAAGGCAATGTCATTCCTCGTATAATATACATTTTTGGAATTGCACAACTATTTTCCCTTGCAGTTCTTCAGTTTTTTCAAAAAGTCAAAAGTTCAAAGTGGGGAGAAACAACCATGTTGAACGCAGTGGCTATGTTATCTGTATGGAGCTCTACTCTCATAATATTGTCCGGGAAACAAGGACCCTTCATTGCTTTGGCATCAGTTATTGGAGGTACCCCTTCCCTGCACCTAGATCATTTCTAGAGCTGTCCATTCCTATCATTATGAATGGATCTATTTGAGCTGTGTTGTACCCAAACAGCTCAAATGCTCCTGTAAAAAATATAGCTATGAGGAGAATGGGTCAAATAGGTTGAAAGTTGACCAATGTGTAAATTTTAATGCATACAAGCTGTAAAACGTTCTTATTTAACGATCTAGATTAATGTGTATGATGTTGCTTTATAATCTGAATCGTCACATTTTTTTTAACTCTATTAAAAAAAATAAGCAAAAGGTGTTCTGAGTCGATTCTGTCTGGTCTGTTCTGAACTGTGCTGAAACTGATGACCGGAACCCGTTTTAAGCTCCTATCCAACCTGTACCCATCTTAGCACCTCTTATCATTTTTGTTTCTTCAACTTTATCTTTTCTCCTTTCAGCAATTCTTTGTTGTACTTAAGTCCCTATCTCATGACTACATTTTGTTATGATATTTTAAATGGGGCGTCCATCATTGTTATTTTAACTAATTTCAGTTCACCGGTTTGGTTTGGCAAAATTCCTTTACTTTATCGTTATTGTAGTGTATTTTAGCTACAACTAAAGTAGGTATACGGTTCCCTTACATTGTGTCAAATCAAACACTTCATTTTTCATGGTACTAGGTAATACCTTATAAGGCTCAATAGAATTTAGAGCTTGCATCACATCTGTTACTGTTTATGTATCTTTCTATTCAGCGGTGTGTTTTGCAATTACGCACAGTTTCTGATTCATGTTTTTCTTTAGATGTTGCATTGAGTTCATTTTCATTTTCTGTAGGCTGGTTAATATCGCGGTTGAAAGGTTTGGACCAAGATGATAAAACTGGTCTTTTTGCTCTCTATTCTTCCCCAGTTACACAGTGGAGCCTTTTAGCATCATGTCTGTTCTTCTGTACTGGTCATTGGTAAGTGATTGTCAGAGATACTTAAATTTATTTTTGATATTTTTTTTTGATCTAGAAAGGCAAAGATTACACACCAAATAATTATTCAGAGATTTATCACTTTCGGGACTTGAACCGACAACCTCTTAGTTGGTGGGCCAACTCACATACTACTAGGCTAGAAGCCCTTTGGTTTTCTATGATTTTTAAAAAGCTTGTTGTTGAACTTTATAGCTATGGCAATTTGGTTTTCCTTGAGAATATATAGTTAATAATATTATATCTTGGCCAAATAAAGAAAATTTCTAAATGGGAAACAATTTAAATGGGCCGATTGGGTTGACATTCGTTCAAAGTTTTTCTTAATTCATACAGCACCCTAAATCATTTATTTTAACAATCTATTGGTATAATTGTAATCGCCTCTCAACGCATTAGCTTTTAGTAATAAGAGAGATAGAGAATGTTTGAGGATCAACCTCTCCTGTTCTTCACTTCATGCAGGTGTGCTTTTGATGGCCTGCGGTATGCTGCTGCATTCATTGGGTTAGTACATTTTCTTCTTTCGTTAACCATTACTAAATTCCTAAATTGGTACTCAAAGCTATGTTAAAAGTATCATTGGCTTTAAATCTCTTTCTTTGATCCCTCCTTGAAACAAGTTCCTTAATACGTTTCAGGTTTGATGAATTTACCGTGATACCCCAAGCCATCCTTTTAACAGTCGAGACATACGGCTTTTCTCACATTCTTCCAACTCTTGGACTCCCATTTCTTGTTGCGTCTCGATATTCATCTAATGAAGCTAAGTCGACAAGGCAGTCCTTAATTCAATTATTTCAGGTTCCAATTTTAATTGATTCATCTCTTTTTTTACTCAACCTCTTTAGAATCAACAGTTACTGATTTTTCATATATTCTTCTGGTACAGGTTTATCTGATATATGGACTTATTATGACTGTTACTACCACGTTCACTGTACTTTGTGTCATAATCCAAAGACGGCATTTGATGGTACGTTGAATTTAAAACTGGTCAATTTGGATTTATGTGTTCTTCTATGGGTCAAATGATAGGGAAATGGGCTTAAAACCTTTTAAATCATTTTATTCTAAGTATTAAATGATAATTATATTTTTTGTAATTTTGGACAAAAAATGGTTTTGACCTGACCCAAACCGGTACAAAGTTACCAGGATTTGACCAATACAAGACCAACCTATTTGCCACCATGTTTTTGAATTTTCAGGTTACTGAAATAATTTTGTGATG
>JAOEHQ010046729.1:0-11321 GCA_025447715.1 Asclepias incarnata
TTAAGCTCAAGCTGACTTCCACACTCAGCTTGATCTTCTATCTTCATTCCTTGTCTTCGACTTGGACTGAATGCTATGGACATATTGATGCAGCTTTGTAGAACACAGATCTTCCGAATGATATTACAATACATTATATGGAAGAGTAATCTGAGTCAGATCAGATGACTTAATCTGATACAGATCAGTCTGACTCAGATCAGATTACAAGAATACAAAAGATTTCACTAAGTGTCTTTTATCAGATTGTCATCACCAAATCTATACAAAGCATTGGGACTCAACAAAACATAGACTCGAATCTTCGATAAAAATTAACCGTTTGAACGTTAACTTTAAATAATATTTTTTTACAAAAAAATAAAACAATAAATGCCTTTATAAACATATGGTCAATAAATATAAAATATGAAGAGGTCTGTTTATTAAGCATAACTTAGGACCGAAAAAATTGCATTATATAAAACGAAGATGTTGATATAGGGATTTGAACCCCTCTCCATTTAAAACCAAAAAACACCTCCACCTGCAATACACCAACCCATCTATCTCTATTATCATTCCTTTATACCATAAACAATAGGGAAAATGTTATAAGCTGTTAATATTATATATGCTGGACACACATAAATATTTTAATGATAAAAAGCCCCCCCTGATTTTAATGTTTCCCCTCACAAACATTACCTAACTATATACTGTTAACATCATATAAGTTATCCCCTAAACAATATTAATAACTGTTAAGGTTTTTTTTAATTGACCAATCATGTGAAAATACTGTTCACGTAGAAATTCTTTAAATAGGTTATAATAAGATATTTTTTGAAGTAAACCAACGAAAGCAAAAACTAAAAATATAGCAAATAAATTTTATGAGTGTCTAACGATGATTGAATCAAAGTTATCGTTACTATCAAACTTAAGATGAAAAGTAGCAACTGTTGAAACAGGAGGGGGCGGAATGCAAACTGTATATAGCTACACGTATTCTTAACAATCATCCTTTTTTTCGAACAGCATCTTATGAATCATCTCAATTGTTTTCTTTCTTGATCAGTTTTAGATATTTTATAATCTGGTATGTATATATATATTGTATTGTATATATAGGTTTTCTTTTGCATTTATTTACTTTTATTAGTGTTAATTATTTTCATTATTATCCACTTATTTATTTATATTTATTGAGTAGCTTTTAAAGTAGGTTCTCATTTCATATAATTTCTCTATTATTGAATGTTCATCTTTAATTTTGTTCAAATTATATACTCAAAAATAGGTGTGTTTAAAACTTGGTAAATTATTTGCTGAAAAAATGGAATGCACTCAAAATGTTTGATATTATGCTTCAATGAAAGATAATGCATGATGTAGTTGAGCCATGAGTTTAAAAATAAAAATTAAAATAAAAATAAAAACAAATTTTTGTATTGTATTTTCAAAATGTAAAAAAGGATCCTTGTGTCAAAGGTTGATTTTCCAAAACCCTAACCAGCCCAAGCAAACCATCTCCAAGGTGGCCTAGTGGTAAGGCGTCCTGAAGGTTTTAGATGAGATCCGGGTTTGAACCTCACTAGGTAAATATCTTGGGATGGACAGGGAAAAACTCTAGGAAATGCCCACGGGATGAGAGCCAAAGGCTTGATTTTCCCCGAGTAGCCTGAACATGGATACCTCTAGATTACCTCACAGCCATCCCATGAGAGGTAACTCAAGGGGTGTTTGGCTAAGCTTATGCTTAATATCTTTTTTGTTGTTTAAAAGCTACAAACTTGGGAGTTGGGACTAATCCTTTTAGCTTATTTTCCCCCAAAACACTTCAGAAAAAGCTCATTCAAAGCCCTTGAAGGAGCTTAATACCTTTAACATAATGCAATAAGCTATTAAGCCCCTTAAAAAAGCTTACCAAACACCCCATAAGTTCACCTTTTGGTGACCTGGCAGGTAAACCCCAGACAGCACGAGCCATGGAGCCTAGGCAAAATCACTAGTTTTCCATGATTCTTGATTATTAGGGTGGAGTGGGTGATCCCAAGGAGCTTGAAATTCGTAATTGGGAGTTCCTTTGGAGAATCCAAAGCCCTTACCTTTAGGCCACTCCTTGGAGTTTACTCGGTGAATAGTAGATTTAGAGAAGAATGGAAATATTATAGAAACTACGTGTATCAAAGTGTAAACATTATTAAGGTGCTAATTTAATGCTTTGTATGAGGGGTTCCTGGGAAAAGAAAGCATGGACCGGGATGAGAATGTGAATGTCAGGAAGAAATGGACATATTGTGAAACATCAAATGCTTCTCATTGCCGGTTGATTTTGAAAACCTTAACCAACGAAAACATGAAATTAGCATGGGAATCATGATCAAGGTGTTACCTATTTGTAACTAAATCCTAGAAGTTATTTCTTTGTCTGGCTGCTAAATACTCGTCGACATTTAATTTCTCAGGGTGTCAAACTCTTGTATCCTTTCTTAGTGAAATTGTTCTTGAATATGTTAGCACATGGTTGATAAATTAATGCAGCTTATTGAGCTACAATGGGGACCGAAGGCCCTAAGGACTCGCTGGACTGGAAATCCATTGGTGAATCGGCAAAGAATGATCCCGATGCTGGACCTGTTGTTAAAAAGCGGCTTCCAAAAAAAATGAGGCACATCCCAGACTACTATTTCCTTCCTCGTAGATCCATGCTTGCTAACTTTGCGATCTATGGGTCATGTATTGTTGGTGGAATTGGAGCAGGGATGCTGACTGAAATCTGGATTAAGAAGAAAGTTCAAGGTATTCGCATTTATTATTTTTGAATCACTTTTCTGATAATTAGGCTTTCTGAAAATTACCCCACATTCGCTTCTGAACTTTTCGCTTATAGGCCAGTAACAAATATTCGTTTATATTGAAAACGTGAGTTGGTAGAGTGCAAGAACGTGTCCTAAGTTTCTTTGTTGAGTTTGTGTGTTACTTGTTCGGATGCTGTATTAAGGTTTTTGCCTAAGAAAATGCATATTTGTATTATTGTATGTACAGTGTATGCACTCCCTCTACCTCATAATACAGTACAAGCTTTCAGGCTATTGGTTTCGTCCCATGTGAAATGGGCCTTTCTGCTTTTTATTCTTTTTAACTATATGTATATCATCCTGAAACTTTTAATAGAAAATTAACCACACTTTTTTACTAGTCTCATGTGTAATAAATATGCTTTGATACTGAACCAACTCACCAAGTGGAGTTGCATTTGGAATTATCAGGTCATATCTCAGCATTGCTTATAGAACATTTTGAGATATTTGATGACAAAATGAGTTCAAGTTCTTATAAATGATATATTAAGAATGACGAGTGATAAATCATGTACTGAACAACAGATAGATATCTTAGATTTTACGGTTTGTGCACAAAATCATATATATTGAGCAAGGAGCATGTAGAACATGCAGTCTGTGCCTTAGGTTATATCATACTAATGTTATCACTCATTTTTAGTATGCATCAAAAATGTCAAGGCGAATGCAGAAATATTAAAGTAAAAAAGTCAAGTAAAAAGGAGGGGTAGATAATCCTGATTCGCCCATGAGGCTGGGAAAACTGACTTCAGGATTGAATCGGTGCCTCCATCTTTCGACTGTATTCAGCTAGCTCTCCAATTTTGCACAGAGGATAGGACTGAATGAACATTTTGTAGCAGTGGTGAAGATATCGTTCAAAATGCTTTCAATTGTTTTAGCTGGTTAGAAACTGGGTTCGTTTTTATGAAAGGCAAATAATTCATGCTCATTTTTGTCCCTAATGGGACTTAACCGACAACCTACTGGTTAGTGGGATATCCCTCGATACTGCTAGGCAACAGGCCTGTTGGATACAGTTAGCATTGTATTCTTTCAACTGAATTGGCAAAAAATATAGCCTGTTATCCAATTCAATATTTAATTTCATATATGCTTTCCTTATATAAAAATTCAAAACTGTAGGGCTTGTATATGATTTTTGTGTGTGTGTGTGTGCGCGCGCGTGTGTGTGTAGTTCGTTAATACTAACGTGTG
The DNA here is from genome assembly GCA_025447715.1 of Asclepias incarnata. NCBI lineage: Eukaryota > Viridiplantae > Streptophyta > Magnoliopsida > Gentianales > Apocynaceae > Asclepias > Asclepias incarnata. Next base: position 4,047 of record JAOEHQ010046729.1, read on the forward strand.
GCTTTACTCATTGCAGAGGATGGAAATGGTGTTCTTTGGGAATTCGACAAATAAATCCAAGACGGGAGTGGTGTCTCAAATGTTTCCTATGCTTTTGCCAACTACTCTACTACTTTTCGAGTTCTCGTAGAGAGAAGATTATATAGGTGTAGGCGAAGGTATGATGGATAAAAGAAAACAGATTCTTCTGTTGCGAAACATATTTTTGGAAATTCCTTTATGAACAGTTGGCTTACATATTATTAGTTTCTTTAATTTGATTTTTCAGTCTTCTATCCAAGTGTTTTCATGCATCAGGTATATGGGTTTTTTGAATGGTTTTTGGCCGACGTGCGGTGTTCCGTCAGCAGGTGCATATCCGGATGTAGTTTTCTTGTGATATGAAACAATTTTAAAAATCGAAAACTGTTGCAGTAGTGTATGTTACTCGGATTCTCCAGTAATGTAAAATACAATGGTGTCAAGAATCAGGTATCAAGTTCACGAAGAACGTACAAAGATCCAACCTCAACTGGTAAAGAATACAAGACTAAAGACCCATAGTTCCATACCAAGTTACCAACGACTCCACACTATTTCCATTTTTTTTTTCTTCTTTTGAATGGCGTTAAAATTTTATTTAAAAAATGCTAGTATGAAACTAGCCAATACAAGAAAAACATAGTATGATTCAGAACAGAGAACAAGTTTGGCTATAGGAAAAACAAACTACTACTAAAATAAAAGAAGAGATCCCGATAAAACAAAAAAAGAACGACCTCCCATGAACTAAACCAAACGCCTATCGCATCATGCCACAAAAATGCAAAGAGACCTAACTGACCTCCATTTTGCGTTTATCTCTATAGTATATTTTGAGGACTACATTTAGATAATGCCGGCTCATCAACACACCCTCAAACTGGAAGAAACATTTCTTTGCAGAAAAATGTATTCACATCAAGGTTTCAAATCTACGCTGTTTAATAACCTGCTAATATGTTCTCATTACCTTGGAATTACATACATTTCTTTCCCATCAAGACACAAAATATGTGCTCAAGATACACAATAAATCAAAGAGAATAAATAACAGCTGGGATATAGCAGCCTAAGATGGCAAAATGATGGGCTCGTAATGGGTCAAACTGGACTAATTATAAATTGCAGGACTGAGTTGAGTTTACCTGCAAAAACTTTGTGTCTATGTTTTTTGGACTTTATAAATAGTCAATACGTTACTATTATTACAAAAACTTTATTGTAAATTTTGTTGTAATAAGTTCTATCGAGTTTTATGCATTTTTCAATCACAAGAAGAACCATCTTTCCCTAGAAAGATTTTTTTTTTTGAACGGCAAACAGCAATTTTTATGGTTCTCAATTCCAGTAACTTTTGGCAGATTTTCATTAAAATTGTCCAAGCTGGGATTCGAACCCCCCACAAAGGGAAAACCCATTGGGGAACCCCCCTATGGGCTATGGCCTTCACTTTAAAGATTGAAACATCTCGATAAGAGACAAAAACTGTTCATCAAGAATACAAAGAATCCATCCGGATTTGCTGAAGTGATTGAAACTTAATAGCAAAAGGTTTACTGTCGAAGCTCAATACTGTTGAACTGAAATGGACAAAAATTGTTGCATCTTTTGGGTTGGAAAGAGAAGTTGGCAATACAAAAATCATAAATGGGTATTTTCATGGCCGTTTCCTGAACATTTTTCCTAGCTTTCTCAAGATGTTTACCCAGTGAGGTTGGAACCTGGGTCTCTTCTACCAAGCCACCCTTTGGAGATGGTTGCAATACGATAATCATATCAACAACAAATTAACCAAAAAAAAAATGAAACTTCTAAAAGGAATCAATTATGTGATTCTGCATTTGAAGGTTTCATGCATAACAAAATCGAGGAGATACTAAGCACCTATATATAATACATCAATCACCAATAATCTTTACATGAACAAACCCCATTCTTAAAATGATGAAACCGATTACGATCCCTTATGATAATCTCCCTCTTATATATTTTAGATATAAGCTTCATAACAGTATGACAATCATCACAAGTCCTTAAATTCTTAAACACACGGATTTCCTTCCCAAAAGGGATATTCATGAGCCCAAAAGCAACCGCAATCCTCTCACTGTGATGACCAACTGATCCCTCTTTATCCTCATCGTCTATATCATGAAGCACAGACTCTGTGTCCGCTTCATAGCCTTCATCTTTTAATTTCTTTCCAATTTCAACCAAAAACGTGTTGATTTGAGAAAACTGAAGATGTGAACTATCTCCTGCTACAAATTGATGTAGTACATAGTCAACCTCAATCGAACTGTAACCTGGTACCTTGTGGACCCCACTTTCTATCATTAACTTCCGGCATATATCCACATCTTTCCATCGTCTCAATGACGCATATAAATTTGATAAAAACACATAATTTCCGCCATCACATGGGTCCAAATCCAATAAACGTTGAGTAACCTGCTCTCCAATTTCTGTGTTTTTATGTATATGACATGAACGAAGCAAACTACCCCATACTACTACATTTGGTTTCAACGGCATGTTATTTATGAGTTCTAATGCTTCTTTAAGTTGACCAGACCGACCCAATAGGTCAACCATACAACCGAAGTGTTCGATCCCTGGTTCAACACCATAAATGGTTTTGATTTGAGAAAAATATCTTTTACCTTCAGAGACTAATCCCGAATGACTACAAGCACACAAAAGACTAATAAAAGTAACCCCATCAGGATTTATACCTTCCTGTATCATTTTAAGGAAATAATCTATTGCTTCATTACCATATCCATGCATTGCTAATCCTAAAATGATGGAATTCCAACAGTATATGTTTTTCACTCGAAGTTTATGAAAAACATCTAGAGCTGGTGATATACTTCCACATTTACCATACATGTCAATTAGGGCGTTTCCTAACACAACATCGATTTTAAGTTTATTTTTCTTGATGTAATCATGTATCCATTGACCCATATCTAAGGCTCCAAGATGAGCACAAGCAGATAATAAACAAACCATGGTTACCTCAGTCGGTTTCACCCTCTCTGCTTGCATATGCTCAAACAAATGTAAAGCCCTTCGGTACTCCTGACACTGAACAAATCCAGCGATCATAGTGTTCCATGTAACATAATTTTTCATGCAACCAATTTTGTTAAATAATAATTCAGCGTAACTAAGACGGCCGGCTTTACAGTAACCATCTATCATTGCATTCCAAGAAACCACATCTTTAATGGGATTGGAATCAAAGATTAAGCGAGCGGAGTCAACGTCACCTATCTTGGAATAGCAAGTGATTAAAGAATTCCATGTAACGGAATCCTTTTCATGCATACTATCAAACAAATTCTGTGCATCTTTAACGAACCCATGTTTACTAAGCGCTGAAATCATCGCATTATGGGCTACAATATCTCTATGAGACATTTCATTAAACACTCTCTTTGCAGAACTCAAATCTCCAATCTTTGCGTAAAAGTCCAACAACCCCGTTTGCAAAACCACGTCGTAACCAAAATTCCATTTAAATATCTGGCAATGAAGTGCTTTCCCTAGTCGCGTAGAACAACAACTGGCACAGCATTGAATAATCAACGAAAGTATAGTCTGAGTAGGATACACATCACTAATTCACTATACCGCATTTCATTATATGAGACTTACAAAATCCCCCAAATTATCAACATTACTAAAGTAACCCGATTTCCCATACCCATCCATCAACAACTTCCACGAAACCTCATTTTTCACCGGACTTCTATCAAAAACACGCCGCGCATTATATATCTACATCACCAATCTTAAAATAACAAGAAACCATCGTATTCCAACTACATGAATCCTTTTTCACCATCCCATCAAACAAACTCCTTGCGTCCTCAACAAACCCATGTTTCCCGAACCCCGCTATCATAACATTACAAGCAACAACATCTCTTTGAGACATTTCATCAAACACCTTAAGAGCACACTTCAAATCACCAATTTTAGCATAGAAATCAACCAACCCAGTTTGCAAAACCACATCATAACCAAACCCCAACTTCACCACAACACAATGGAACAAAATTCCCTAACAGCCCATCTCCAAAGTTGGAACCTTTTCGAAAAACTGACTCGAAAAGACCAACATCTCGAGCAGTCGCTACAGTGGCGGAACCAGAACTATAAGTGACCCGTAACATAATTTTTTTCAATAGTCTTGTATACGGGTAAAGTAACGATAACGGCTACATTGTTATAATTTTCGGCAATTTTTAAGGATTTTTTACTATTTTTAACGGGTTTTAAGAATTTTTGACACTTTTGGTAGTTTTTATTTCTCATTTAGTTGCACAAACACATTTTTATAAGTTTTATTGATAGGAAAATCTTTTAAAAGATTAAAGTTAGTTACATTGACGGGTATCCCATATTTATTAGACCCGTAGCACCAATAAAAAATACATCATTTTTTAGAAAAATTAAACTACATGGATTTAACGGACCCGTAGCCCGGGCTACCACTATTATACATGTGGTTCCGCCCCTGATCCGCTATTGCATTATACAAAAAGATGAAATCTTTATAGTTGTTAGCTCGTAAAGATGATTGAATCTTGGAAGCACACAATGATGGGGTTTCAGAATGGATTTTTTGAAAGTGTTTTAAGGTAAATAATAATTTATTGTTATTTTTTAGGATTTTTGATAAAGTGTTAGAGACGATCGATTTTGGTGGTTTGTAAACTAGTAACATTATTTTATAAGGTACTTCAACTCATTTGTGCAAGATCAGAAGTCAACCCTGGCCTGTTGTCGCTCCTTGTAGAAGAATCTGCACAATAAGGTACTTCAACTCATTTGTGCAATTTTTGTTTTCTATTATTCCCTGTTTATGTCCATGTTCTAATATTTTTGAATAATTTCATGTATGATGTATAAAATAATTGAATGGCAATTGTTTTAGGGGATAACATATATGTTTCTACCTCCCTCACACATTGATTTTAATCACATGGCTAAATGTTTTAAAAAAAATATAAAGATTGTGAGGGGCAAACATGGATGAACATGCCGCTAGAAGCATATATGTTATCCCCATTGTTTTATGGGGATATCATCCGAAAACCTTAGGTAGTACCATTATACATTTAATAAATTTCAGGGACAAAATAGAAAAGCTTTTCTTAACAACTATGCATTACGAATTATTTTCCTGTATTTTAATAAAATGGTGGTAACACCATGTATATAAATATATCTGTTTGTGTGTATGTATGTATACGTGAAAGAAGAAAAGAATGAAAAATAATAAAATATCATTAATGGTCCGAGAAACTGTTTCTTTGCTGCAGCTTTCTACGCGCCAGCTTGTGACCCACTTTCCGGCCATCGTTTTTTGCAGTTTTGTTGGCATCCAATTCCGGCGAAGTATGTCCTGGTCCAAGCAACTTTTTTTTATGCCCCGGTTTTCGTATTCATAAACTAATATATAGTTTCAGCCTTTTTTGTTTAAATACCATTTTCCTTTTTCAATGAGAGATAAGAAAATAGAAAATCATATTGCTCCGAGTATCATTAAATATACCTCGGTTTTGTATATTCCCGTGAAACTAGACTCTAGTAACTGGATTTCATCGAGCCTTTTTGATCAAGATGGGGAAAAAAACCCTCTATTCTTGCACTTACCAATTTTAATTACACTACAATTTATTTTATTTTATTTTAAAAAAAATCATTCAATGTATTGCGTAAGTACACTTCTAGTAATACATTAAATGAAAACCAATTTACTATTTTAATACATATAGTTCAAATCAAATAAGATCATCCTTAAAGTAAGAACATCGTGATAACACTCGTAACATTCATTTTGATTTTGATGCATAATAATTCTACAAAATTAACATAGTGTCATTATTTAAGTGTTTAACAACACATTGATCCGTCAAAATTAAGAAAATTTCACTATTTATTTTACACATCCATCTTGATCAATAATACATATACATATATGATATATTATGATACTTATATATTATATTTCTCACCCTTAATACATATATGATATGGTTTTGGTTAATAAAACAAATATTAAAGTAAAACAGATAAAACATCTTTTTTTCTTAACTGAAAATCGTTGTAGATCATGAAAATCTATGTGAATCAATGTATATACTTGTACTATATAAATCTTCATGCATCAGTTTTATCATGATCCATTAATCAAGATTTTATTCTATTTGTTTTACTTAAATATTTGTTTTACCCCTATATGATCTATGATATACTTTATCAATAATACTATATAAAGCTTCCCTATCCCTCCTTAAAAGATGATTTGATTTACTTTAAATGTCCCTCATCGTTATTTACTATTTTAAATATTTCCACTTGATATACCCATTATACCCATATTAATATCAATTATACTTTTCTTATTCATGTTGTCAAACTTATCTTTTTATACAATTACCTTATTTAATTATAAATATAATTTATTATAACTTATATTTTATAAACTTTAATTATAAAAAATAATAATAAAATTTTCAATTCATCGGAACATTATCTTTTATATTTTACATGGGTACTATGCTATCATTTTCTTCCACGAGTGTTTGGTTTGAAATTAACGTCGTCACGATACCTCGCACGCTGTGTATTGTCGCCGTATCGCGTGGCTACCCATCTAGTATATTATAATACACATTCATACCTTTAGACTTCATAAACCCACTTACCCACAATTAGAATTTGTAACACCAATCTTACAAACCATAGATAAAAATTTTCGACAGCATTATATTCATATACGAATACATTATTTCGTTCAAGATTAATACATGATCAAACTCCACTACAAATTCCTACGGTAATTTTTTGTTCCCAACTTCAACTTTTCACTAATTATTATTATTATTACGGAGTAAATTGTTATTTTTTCAGAAAACCTCATGTCATCTCATTATTAGGGTGATCAAGACGTGGGATGACCCGTAAAAACCGAAGAACCGGTTGTTAAAAACCCAAACCCGGTTATCACCGGTCCGGTCCACGGCCGTACTTTTCATAAAAACCAGGCATCGGGTCGTGCCCAGGCTATCCCGAGAGAAAACCGAAAACCCGTAAACCCGAGACTATATATGTCCATGTTTCCTTATACAACTCTGCTTCTGACGCAAGATATTGTTGATATTAGAGTTAATTGCAAGATTGGTCCCTGTGGTTTGTACGTTTTAGCAAGGGGGGTCCCTTTTTAAGAATGCTAGC
>JAOEHQ010046730.1:0-11319 GCA_025447715.1 Asclepias incarnata
GAAAGATTTTACCGAATGATCCTAATACCACCTAGAATATCCGTACCTTATCTCCGATCACAACAATTTCAAAGACGGAAGGACCACCAAACGAATGCGATCACCTATCCAAATCTAATAAATACAAAAGTATAAGCACAAAACACATTCAAATAGGGAGTATGTAATATCCTTTATTTTTTGTGAATTTATTATATGGTTTCCACATGACTAATGCTTTCGCTACTAAAATTTTGATTCATATCTAAGATCCATTTTTAACAGCTAGAACTCGATTTCGCCACACATCCGATTAATTATTATAGCTATACTTAGTATTGAAATATTATAACCATATACTACAAAAATAGGAGTATTAATTCAATGCTCTTTATAATCATATCTCAATCGCCTTCTATTACGTTCTCACATATTCGTTTACTTCAAAAGTTACACAAGAACCAATTTTAATTATAAACTATAATAACACTCTTTTTAGATGTTATAGACTTTGATAACTATCTTCTACTTTATTTCCGATGGACGATTCGTACGCCAACACACTGACACGTTCAAAACCGTAATAAAATCTTATTAGTGGAAGTGAAACTCATTTCTTACAAGATATATGAACAACACTGATTAATTCTTAAAACAAGGCAATGAGTTTTAGTCACAATCTTGAAAACATAGATAGTATACAAATAGATTATAATAATTTTGCATAGACAACAATACAAAAAGTCAAGTTGGTGACTACAGGAAGCAACATCATGTTTTATAGGCTAGCTAGTATCTATTTTTATTTTGTTTACTGTTTTAACAAAAAGTGATTTCTTATATATCATTATTGTATGATCAATTTATATAAAATAAACATAAGATAATTTAATTATTGACTATAATAGATATCTGTTTATTAAAAAATATATATAATCCAAAATACTACTCATGTGTATAAAATATCATAAAGTTTATAATATAAAATCTATATATATAAAGACTTACCAATAAAAGATGATACTTGAGTCTTGCACTTTACAAATTTCTTGACCAATCAACCCAACCTTATATTATCTTGTTTCCCTTATCTTCACAACTCTAGTATAATGAATCTTTTCAAAATATTGGTAATGAAATGCAAACACCAGTTTACGGTTTAGAGGTTTTTGGTCTTGCTTTTTATATAAATCCTATGGATGGACTTTGGGGTAGATAATTCTTATTCATTCTCAACCGTATGCAAACACATTCCATTTAAAGGTCATGAGGTTAATTGTCATTTATTTGCCTAATTATGCCACTTTTAAAATCCATAAATATTTGATTTATTAACATGAACCTTCACATACTTTCCTACATTTTCTTTAACCGATCATTCATGCCTACTAGCCTTTAATTTTTGTTTAATTACTATCTTTAATTATTTTATTATCATGAATTAGTGTAAGACCATACAATTTATTGTAATCAACAATTAGTTTTTTATTTTATTTTTATTTTATTATATATATTTTTTTAACATAAAATTAACTATATTAAACTTAGGATAAATTGTATCTCTTTAATTATAAATGATTTCCCCATAACATATATGTTTTACATATTGTCATATTTTTAGTGTTTTAATTTTATAGGATATTACATGATATATTTATACAATGCAACTTTCTACCTGCAAGTATTATGATTTACTATTTAAAATGTCTTTTATATGATATTACTAATATTTTTGATATATATTTGAAACAAATAAAACAAGTTTTCATAAAAATATGTTACATATATAAGAAAATTATTTAAAATATTTGAAACTAATCATAACTTTCGAAAGAATCATTTAATACATAATGTAGACATACATCAAAATTTGGTTAGGTTAACCGCGGTATTGGAAATTAAAAACCGTAACTGAACCATTTTATACCGTTTTTTAAATTTTCGGTTTTCTCAGGTTTTGGTTTTTTCTGTTTCGAATCAAACTCGGTCCGATTTTCGATTTTCTGGCTTTTTTACACCGTTACCTTACGCATACAGCCTAAGCCGATCCCGAATCCAATGTTTATGATGTTTATAATCGGATACAACATAGTATAACAGACGTATATATATATATATATATATATATATAGGTATGTATATATGATCAGATCCATATATGTTTTTATAACGGGATATGTACAAATATATATACACGTATCCTGCATAATCGGATCTTATATCCGGACTATAAAGCTGGTTCCTTTGCGGTCATTCACGTAATTCGGTTCATACACACACGCATATATGTATGTATATGTGTATATCTATACCTCCTTATAAAATTATCTAACGGTTGTTGAATCACTTAAATTATAGATATGTGAATTACCCAATATAACCCTACAACTTATATCTTAATTAGCACATATCTTATTTAGTCAAATTTTCCATTTATATAATTAAATCATTTAATACATTATAACATATATTTTTTTATAATTCAATTATGATAATTCAAACATTTCTTACAAAAAACAAATAAAAAATTTCATAATTTAAAATATATAAAATAACTTTTACATTGAATATTTTTTTTTCTTTTTAAAACGATTAACGTAACAGATTTTCTTATCTTCCCAAATTCTAAACCACTACGAGAACCATCATAAAAAATCATCGAATATCACCAATATAAAATAATTACTCTCGGCACATTATAGTCAGATGACACCAATATAAATATATACACCAGTCGCATTGCGTAGGTATTATGCTAGTATATGTATATATATTTGGGAATATACACACGTCCGGAGACAAATACAAATCCCCTTTACATGGCTAGCCCTTGATCCGACAGGACCTATGGATCAAGATCCGACCTGGCAGTTTTTTATAATGTCGGATTGGTTGTATGTGCCATCGTGACACTTAGTTTAACCTCCGGATATGTTGTGCGGGGGTCCGCCGGAGGCTACCTCTTCGACCTGCTTGGTCCACTTCCTTGATCCGCCACATGCCAAACCTAGCAACTCCTTGCGTATTGGGCTAGCAGACTTGTACCCAACTTCCTAGGGTCTCTTTTACTCTTAGCCGAGAATAATATACATACACACCTAATATCATGTCATATATATATACACGCACATATACATATATATACCCTCGTTTTAACTTGGACACGACCCCCGGTTTGTGACTTGACCCGCTAGTTGTTACCCACATCTAGGTATATTCCTTTCCGGCTTTATATATGTACATAATACTTTGAGCCTTGTGTTCGTATCATACTATGATTTGCCGAATACAATTATATTGTAGTGTTGGGTGCACATGTCATCAGCCATACAAAACGAATTAGGAAAATAGGGAGAAAAGAATGGGCTGATTTTGTTGTGATAAGGTAGAGTTTTGTATGTTTTCTTTAGGCTTTTGCTCTAATTAATAGCCATTTTTTTTATACCAATCTTGTCACTAGCTATTTCTACTAGAGATATATAGTAAAAATATATTTTCATGATATATAACTATGTTTTACATTGTATTGTATGTCAGGTTACATGGTTGCTCGGATCCTAAAGGTGTCTCATATTTGCTTCGAGTGTATCCAGTATTTATGGGACTTGTTGCAGGGAAGTCTTTATGGGAAAAACACACACCTTTTCCCATTACCAATCCCTTTATGATTATCTCCATAGTTGTGTATGCAATGGCATATCTAAATCTCCTTATTTTGTCTTGTATATATGATGGTTTATCCCGCCAAACCTTCTCTCCTGTCCATTACAAGATTTCAAAATATGTTTTTTACATCTTGTGCTTTCTTGCACCTTTTTTGCTTTTACCACTATTATTCATCCCTAAGGACTAACCCCCACATTTAATTATGTGTGCGACTTCTACTACCACATATGTATGTAACTTTGACGTTACTCAGCATTCAAGTTTGGAGGTTGACAAATCGTGTTTAAAGAGATGAAACACTCACTTATAACATATAAAGTGAATGTGTTCCATACAAAAATACTTTCATAGAGCTTTTGTTATTTATATTTTATGTAAACTATTGTTTAAAAGCATTTATGATTACTGTTACAAGAAACATTATATTAAAGTGATAATGTAAATCTCATTTGTTCAAGTTTGTAGCTGATTTAACCACTTGTATTTAATACAAGGTATATGTTTTAGTGATAGGAGAAAAAGGAGCTCTTTTGTTACTACATGAACCAATAGACGGTTGAGATGAATTGAAAAGACAAAAAAAATAGTCGAATTGAAAAGACATAAAGGATAGGGTTTAATCACTACAACATCAAAATACTTTCCCTTATGTTCACTATTGCACCATAAACCTTTTTATTGAGATATGTTTCCTACAAACTTTTTAAGTTTTACATGGTTAGTACTTACGTGACATGTTTACAAGTAATAACTAGTTAAATTTTTATTTTTTATTTACCTAAATTGACGGCATGGATAATATGTGTACATTAAATTAATGACATGGATAATATATGTACATTAATTCGATAAGATTGATATAAAAAATAACCAAAACATAATAGTCTCTTATAATATAAAAGTAAAAAATATAATAATGGACCGTTTAAGACTGTCACTCTACTCAAAGGTATCAACTTTATTCAATTTTATTTTGTTAATATGTTTGAATTTACTGCTTTTACTAGTGTAAGTAGTTTAATCTAGCCGCATTTTGTGTATTTATGTAATTATGTGAACGTTAAGTTGACGAAGTTTTGAAACAATCAGATCTGAAGGAGATGATGTTGGTAGTGGGGGTAAGTACTTAGTATAAGTGGTTTAATCTAGCTATTTAAGCAATCAGATTTGAACTTCAAAAAAAAAAAAAAAAGAGTGAAGGAGATGATGCCGGCAGTGGAGTTAGGAACTTTCCGGCAACACTGGTGGTAGGGAACTTTCCGGTGTAGAAGGAGAAGCATGTAAAATCGAATGGATTACAAGACCAGTTATTATAATTACACGGATTTTGTGAAATTGTTAGAAATATGCTTGATCTTGATCTTCAACCTACAATAACAATCAGTAATGATATAGAAGTAAAGAAGATGAAGATGATGACGATGGAAATGACAGATGAGAGGGACGACGGAAATCACAGATGAGAGATTGAGAAAAGGGAGAGCAGTGAATGCATTAGATCAAGGAGCTTACAATCTGTCAGTTACCTCATATACATACATACGCTCCGCACATATTAAGGAAGAAAATAAGGGGTTTTCCTTTTACCAATTCTAGGGGCATATTCGTAATTATACATACTGTTATCTATAAATACTTAGGTCGGTGACATTAAGGGGCGTTCCAGCCCAAATTCTCGCGTTCTCATATCCTTAGTTTTAGCACGACGTTGTTGTCCACGTTCTCAAGCCGCATTCTCCAAAGGCTAGGGCATCGCCATGTTCTGGGTGGCCGTCTATAAGAAGACGTGAGAATTTGGATGGTTTGTGGGGCCCACGAGCATACCAACTACTATAATGCCGTTTAAACTATTTTTAAATTTTTTTTTTCCTTTTCAACCACTTTCCATTCCATTATTAATACATATATACATTTCAAACATTTCACAAAATAAAACACAACAAACTCTTCTACACCCAATTTAAACACATCAAAATTTCACAACAATGTCTGATTCCGATTACGATAAGTTAGTGGAGACGTATAAGAGAGTGTCTAAGGTTTTCAATCCGAAAATCATATGCTCGTTTGTGGATGTTTTAGAAGACGAACAAGAAGCCACTAAAAATTCATTCATACTGAGATCACCAAGAAACACCTAGCTAGAGATCATGTGGATGCCGCGTCTCGTTTGTGGAGCGTTTACTTCAGTCCGACACCAGTTTTCTAAGACGATTACTTCCAACGTCGATTTCGGATGAGAAAACAAATGTTCATTCATATATGTCAAGGTATACATTTGTTTAACGCCGAACCTCAACCTTCCTATTTTGCATACTTCAAACTAGCATCCATCGACTGCTCTGGTCGACCTGGTTTTAATATTTTCCAAAAGTGTATTTCCGTCGTACGCCAATTGGCGTATGGTTGCAATGACGACCAACTTGATGAATACTTACATATGTCGCGACAAACGTCATCTGAGTGTCTAAGCAACTCCTGTAAATGCATTTATCATCTATATGACTATATCACACCGGGTACTTGAGAAAACCGCCACAGCAAGATTTCGACCGTTTAACTGCTAAACATAATGAGGCACATGGTTTTCCAGTGCTCGGAAGCATAGATTGTATGCATTGGGGTTAGAGAAATTGTCCCATGGCATGGCTAGGCCAATTCACACGAGGCGATAAAGGACATCCAATGATCAAGCTCGAAGCGGTTGCTTTCACGATCGCTCCCGGAGTTAATCACAGCAACATGATATCTACACCATGGATATGGAAGTTCAAGATTGCGAAGACACAATTTGAACAATAAAACTACTACTGTCTGTAATGCATCCTCGTATGAAACTCCACAAGTATGTTTTCCTCGTTATGAATCCCCTTCCATCATCAATTTTCATTCATTTTATATTCTCGCTTCCATGTCTTCATTGCATTTCATACATTTAAAAATCTAAACAGATTCATGTTGTATGTTTGTCCTTTTAGCTGATTCTTTTTTTGCTAACTCATTTCTCCATTGTATGTTAACTTCGTAAACGGCTCAAAGCGTACTAAAGTGGCAAAAGGTCCTAGGCCTTGAGGCGTTGAGCATAGGCCCAATCTCGGGCCTCAAACATGTAAGGCGCATCATATCTATACTCCTTAATAAAAGGGGAACCCCTTCCCCTTTTTCTCAAAAAAGCCTCTAGATCTTCCTATTTTGCCCCTCATTTCTATTTACTAATTTAAACATCCCTACCTAATATACCTATAATACCCTTAATGAAATAATTTACAATATAGATCCTTCAACCCTTAAAATAACTACATTACCCCTTCTACATCAATTACTTTTACATTCACCACTACACCACCACCGGCGCCCCCACACCAGTCGCCGCTGCCACCGCCGCCACCACCACACCGCTGCAACCACCATCACGGCCGCATCGCGCGGGCATGCATCTAGCTTAAAAAAATATATGTTATAATGTAAAGAACCCAAATAGCATCATAACATTCGAACTATCGAATAACATCAAATATAAAGAGTTTTAGCAATGTCATCAATCAATGCTATATGTCAAACTAATTAACAATGTTATTCAAAAATAAAATGATTATTTAATAATTGAAAAAAAATAAAATATATATCACGTTTTGAGAACATGATGGATGAGGTTATGCTTTGAAAACATCCAAAAGAAGTGTCAGATTTGGTGTTGTACTTCATACCGGAAAAAATATGACCAATTGAGCTTTGAAGTTTGTATGAATATCAACGGATAACTCTCTCTGGATCCTGGGGTTGATAAATTTATGTCACTCGTATATGATAATTTCAAAACTTTAAAATCATTAAGTTGTACGAAAAGTCAGTTCTCTAGCAAAGTGGCCATGTGTCCATTTGGCCCCTTAACCCAATCTAACCCTTAAAAAGCTTTTCTGAATCTTTTATTTTCTTTTTTTAAAATAACTCATTATGGTTCTCTGAATAGGAGCACCTAGTTAAAGCTGGACATGAGGTTCCATGTGAAAGATCTCCCGTGACATCCGAATTTGAGGCTGATTCAAGTCTCTTGGCGAGTCCCATCGTAAGAAAGGCTGCGGATTCATCTACAGCGTATAAGCGTTTAAGAGTTTCTAGCAGGCAATGGCGGTTCCACTATGTTAGCAAGGGGTTCAAAGGACCCTCCTTATATAAAATAAAATACTTAGAAAGTTTATGTAAAAACTTTTAAGGACCCTCCTTAAAAAGGATGGATGCACCCCTTAAAAGAAAAAAGAATGGTGGCTAAAAAGAAAATGTTGAAAACTTGTCTTGGGTTGTTTACGTCTTAATTATTTGTTGGGTAAACACCAATATTCAAGTTGTCCAGAGACACTTTCATGATATAAAATGGGAATATAAAAGATAAAAAAAAAGTAAAAGTAAATATATATGAAAAATTACTAAATTAGATTGTCTGGTCATAGATAATATAATAACAGTATATGTTTCTACTTATGTAGTGTATGAAAAAATTCATATGTTGTTTTTTATTTGACCCAAACCAACCACACCCGTTTTCTTTGTTTCAAGCAAGTCATCGAGTCAAGGTTTTTAAGGACCCTCCTAACTTCAAATCCTAGATCCGCCACTGCTAGCAGGCGTATGACAAGATCCATGACAAAGGTGGATATCAGTAAAACCAATTCTCCACTACTAAATGATATATCCAATTTGAACAAGGTACCTCTTATTGATCCTGGCAAAGTAGGAAGTTGTGACATTTTAAGGATGGATAAAGTTGATGTCTTTCCCAAGGACAAGGTTGTAACTGCTCTAGATTGTGAAGTGGAGTCTGAGAGTGGGAAAACTATTCTGAGTTTAATGGAAGGGTGTGGAAAGGGGTCAAGTGAAACAGCAATTTGTTCCGAGGACATCGATTTAAGGATGAAACCAAAAAGAAAACAGAATGATCAAAATATTGATATTACTGAGGATACTAGAAATAAGTTAACGTCTCAAGTTGGGATTTCTAATCAGGGGGAAAGTAAGGATGCTGATGCAAGCAGTGAATCACAGATTTACACAAGGAGATATGATTCAAAGGAAGAAGAAACTGCAGTTTTAAAGGACAATTTTTTAAGAATAAATTCAAAACGGAAACAAAATGACCAATATGTTGATGATACTAGAAAGAAAATAACCTTTCAAGTTGGTATTTCAAGTCAGAGGAAAAGTATGGATGCTGGTGTAAGCAGCGAATCACAGATTGGCATAAGGAAATGTGATTTAAGGCCAAAACACTATAAATCTGTCTGTTCAGATCCATTTACTAACACGAGTGGGGGTGTTGGAAGCTTAGTACATGCCTCCACTGAAGATTTCAACTTTGCTTCTAGTGTAATAGCTGAAATTGACGACGCAGTCCCTTTGAGGACAAACATGAAAGCTTGTCGAAATAAGGAAAAAGGTCAAGAAGGTGTAGCCTCAAAGGACAAAAGTGGTTCTAAAAAGGTAGTTACTCGCAACAAGTCTAGAAGCAAACTGAAATCTGCAAGTTCATGCCATGGGAGTCCTAAAAAGCAACTAACAAGTCCCAAAACTTGTTCACCGGCCAAGAAGGTAAATATTTTTTCTGTAGAAAAACACAATTCTAGATATAACTCTATAAAAGTTGGTTATATGGATTAAAATAAGAGTTGTTTTTAGATATTTTATTGATGGTTCATATTAATAACTATCATTCAGAATAAAGTTTGTGTGAGAAAGAACAATTATTTCTCAGTTGTAATTAGCATTCTGGAATTTATTATCAAACTTTAACCATAATTTTTAGTGTGCAATATATGTCAGCTGTTATATTATGAGCTTATAGCTGCAAGTAAACAATATCAGTGTCTATAAATGACAAAATATAACTTAATAGCAAAAGGTTCAGTATGAATTGTGGCATAATTCGATGGATTTGATTCTAACTGCAACTCGTTAAGAATTTCAGAATGTCTTACTAGTGTATAATTATTTGGTACCGCTTACAGCTGTACTTGCTTTGAATACTTGTTTCTTTTGAATTAATAAGATGTCATTGTTTAGGCCTCCAAGGAAAAATGTGGAAGTGAATACATTTTGTCTCCAGAATCTTTCAGTGGAAAAAAATCCAGATCGGGTAAGAGCTAGTCTACAAAACAACCGTTTTAGCCTTTCGGACATTAAGTTATTCGGTGGTTACAACGAAAGAGAATTACATTTGTTATTTTTGTGCAGGAAGACTGCTCCTACCCAGCTTGGAATTCTGGCGCAACCAAAGAGTGATTTATGATGAGGTTTGTAATACTTTTTAAGGTTACTGGCCCATTTAAGAACTTTGTGGTCGTTTAGTATGTATATGATTGACATTGTTTAGGATTTCTGTATGCCTACGGACCATTCAAGGTTTTCCCTCAGTAAGATATATGATACAATACAAACTTAATTAAGGAAACTAATGCAAATTAACCCAAGATATCATGAAAACTTATTCTATTAATACATTATCACTAAGAGACGTAAATGCTGAATACATGATATTGCTAGATATAGCGTTGACCGGTCGATTGTGTCATACTTGTGACTTGAAGCGTGTGTACCTTCACACATTTCCATCTTTTACTTTACATCTTTGGTATTGTTAAACCTATTTGCTGAAACTTCGAAAATTTGCAAACTTTTAAGGGTGTTTTTTAATTTAACTAGTCCATGGTTGATTATTTTTTGCCAAGTCATGGTGCACTTTATAAATTCCAAGGTCCATTGTTTTTCATCGATGTTGAAGAATAGTTGTGCAAAATCTGAATCTTCAGCTTTTGTTTTACAATCTTTTAGCTATTCGATCATGGAGAGTATACAAAATCAAGAGTCTTTAAGAGCTATTATGTAGTGTTTTGCATGCTTGG
The DNA here is from genome assembly GCA_025447715.1 of Asclepias incarnata. Lineage (NCBI taxonomy): Eukaryota > Viridiplantae > Streptophyta > Magnoliopsida > Gentianales > Apocynaceae > Asclepias > Asclepias incarnata. Next base: position 10,539 of record JAOEHQ010046730.1, read on the forward strand.
GTGTAATTGCCATATTTATTTAGGTTCCATTTGGTTTGCATTTAAGATTGGTAATGGGAATTGAAATGGAATTGGGTTTGAAAGAAAATTTAGAAAAAGAAAGAAAGATATTTTAGATAATATGTTAAATATAATAAATGAGATAAAATTGGAATGATTAGCGTGAGAGAAGGTGAAACAGAAAGAGGGAGTAATGAATTTAAGTGTGTGTGAGAGAGAAGGTTATTAGAGCATGGGGTATGGGGGGTTGACCCCTACCCCGATGCCTAGGTGGCAGCTCGGCGCCGCACCACCACACCTGGTTTGGGGTTCTTCGTTGTAACGCCGAGTTCGGCATAGCTCTTTCTTATTTTGATTTTTTTTTTTGTTTTTTGTATTGTATGTGTGTATGGATATATATATATATATATATATATATATATATCTTATGGAAAAACGGTGGTGTTTTGCGTTCTGTGTCATTCTACTTCCATAACGATTTAAAACTAATGAAATGATGAAAGGTGATGCGGTGCTGAGGTGGCGTTCTGGGTGATTCTGCGTTCTGGAACCGCACCTGATGCTTTTTAAAACTTTCCATATAGCTAGTTTTTTAGAACCCCATGTTTTATGGGTTTTGTCAAACCCATTTACTTGTAACAAACAACATGAATGGGTTTCATATCCATTCTCCACATGCAAAACCCATTTACTTAGTCATGGCTGTTTTATGATTATCTTTTTTTCCTACGCATTGATTACCATGCTTGGAATTCATCAATGAGTGAGTGGGCTGTGACAA
>JAOEHQ010046731.1:0-11318 GCA_025447715.1 Asclepias incarnata
TACCCTTAATGAAATTATTTACAATATACATCCCTCAACCCTTAAAATAACTATTATTTACAACATATATCCCTTAAAATAACTACACTACCCATTTCACATCAATTATTTTTACATTAATAACCACACCGCTACCGTCAATGCCACAACCATCGCCGCAACCGCCGCCGCACCACCAGTCGCCGCCACCACCGCAGCCCCCACCACCTGTCATCACCGCCATCGGCGCCGCCACCACCACCCATCGCTCCATTACCACATCATCACCGCTACCACCACCACTGCTACCACCATCGCCGCCGCATCGTGCAGGCTTCCTTCTAGTACAATATAAACATAACTATACGGAGCACACAATCTAGATTTTAGGAAAGAATATATAAGAACCAAATCTATTAACGATAAATTATATAACTATTGATATATTTGTTGTATACTTATATACTAGATTTAGACCCGTGTCAAATACACGGGAGGTTTACGATATTTTCAAATAAAATTTATTATTAAATATATATAACTAAAAAAAACTTTGTAAAAACTTTAAAAATATTGTTATATATCTTTATTTTATATATTATTATATTTAACTTATAGATAAATAATATATATATAATAATAATTTTTGTGTTGGTCCATAATTTTTATTCTAATTTGATGAAATCAAGCCTTATGATTGGTTAATAAGCTATTAAGACAGTTGTCTTTTATAGTATATATATATAAAGATTGCTAGGATTTATTAATTGTTATTATTATACTAAATAATACTATCTTACATATCTAAAACATAAGTTTTTTCATAAATCATTATTGATTTTTTCAATTTGACTAAATATAGCTCATATTATCATTTAAAATTTTTATCACTTTTTAAATCTTGATAAAATCGGAAACATTTGCAAATACGCATTTAACTTTAAAATTCTATAACCATATAAAAAGTTTTGACAAAATTTTAAAAATAACCATTGCGTTGTCCTTTCGGGAAAATGTAGTCGTCTATATCTCACATTTTCCATACCCTAAACGTGACGAGATTGAGTATCATTGTTGTTGTACCAATTATTCAAATTATTATATTGTATTTATCTTACAATTACGTGTTATTTTACTTGATAGAAAATAAATTAATATATTCATTGATAAAAAAAAAAACTATCATTACGCACAATATAATTAAAATATTTTATCATTATTAATTTGATTTATTCGTGTATATACATGGGGAGAAAAACTAGTTAAATACCACATATAGTTAAGGATGTGGCAACCATGATCCCATACTTCATCAATTTAAATTTTATCATGGATTTTTAAAAATTTTCATAGATTTTTAAATTTTTCTTATGAATTTTTAAATTTTGTCACTTTTTAGATTTTTTTTTTCCATGGATTTTTTAATTTTGCTCTCTCTTATATTTTTATCTAGTACCGCCCCTGCTCTCATGGCTCACCATACTTTTTTAGTGGCAATCATAATTTTATGCCTTATAATTATTTTTATTTAGTTCAATGGGCACATTTACGCCCCACTCTCTCATGCCTCCTCTAGGGGTGTTCAAAACTATTCGTATCCGAAAATCCGATCCGATTTTATCCAAAAATTCGGGTTTTATTCGGATTCAGATAGTGATTTTCAAAATTTTTGGATATTTCGGATATCCGAAAAGTGTATTTCTTTTTTTTTATTTATTTATAAACTTCAATATTTTTTTTTAATATCTAAAAATATCCGAAAAGTTTATTTTCGATATCCGAAAATATACAAAAATATCTTGGATATATATATATATATATATATATATATATATTTTAAATTCGGATATTTTGGATATTTGAAATTTCGGATTCGGATTCGGATAATGAAATCCAATATCCGAAATTTCAGATATGATATCTGACTTTGAACACCATTAGCCTCATCAGCAATGTATGCCGCATACTCTCATGCTATGATGATGTCATGATGGTGGCGACGGTGAACGGCATGGGGTGATGTCGTGACCATACCCTGGACGTTGCCACCCCTTAGCTTACTTATGAATATTGTTTAGAAAATCCCGAAAGGAAAAAAAAAAATTTATACGGACATGGATCCGGACCAAGTCGACCCGACCCGATCCGACCCAATAAAGTTTTCCCCATGCTTTCGACTCTATTCGGGCACAACCTGCAATAAATGATTAAAAAAATTAGGGTTTATTTACGTTACATATATACATAGACCATCCACCGTAAAACGGAACTCTTGATACAGAATATAAAAAAAAAAAAAATGAGTTCGCGAGACAAGGATCCAACAACGACGGCACACCACCAGCCACTACTCAGCAGCCTCGTCGTCCGTCCACCTAACGACGGCGACGACAGCCCCGGCGGTAGCGATTACGAGCCCGGCGAAGTCCGTCCCGATCGTTTCCCTTCTGATACTACTAATAATAATACCAATAACACCAATAATAATTCTCCCCATGGTTCGTTCTTACTTTCTATAAATTATTATTTATTTATAGATCTGCTTTTAATTATATATATCGATATAGATGTATGTATGTATGTATTATTTTGAATATATGTTAACAGGATTAGTTAGAGGTTTATAATTTGATCTTGTTTTTGTATTTGCATTTTGTTTTGTGTAGTTAATTTAGAATTTAGATTACCGAAACTGTTTATCTGGTTGATGATGCTAATTATTATTTGATAAAATACATTAATTTGATTGTTATTTTTAGGCAGTTGATTGAAGGACTGATTGATTGATATGATTTATTTTTTAATGTACAACGTTTTATTGCATGTTAACCGCAGCCCTAAGGTCTATGATTAGCAAACTCCTTAAAAAAAAGAGAGAAAAACTTCAGTATTGATTATGGAGTGCTTTGGGTGAGATGGTGTTTCATGCAGCATATGTTGTTTCCCCTTGTAATTGCTTCAGATACTATAAATGGGAAACATTATTTGTATGGAATCGACTTTCAAACGGCTGGTTCAACTTATATAGCTACTTGTAAGTATGCTTTAATCGGTCATGGTGTCTTGCAACATAAAATCAAAAGCTAATCTCTTATTTTAAAACAAAACTTGTTTCCTTTGTTGGCGTCTCATATTTTATCTTGTTGCGAGTACAACAAGACCGGTCGTTTTGTTTTAGCTTGAGTGGATGGCGATCCTTTTATAAAACCATATTGCCATATTGGGCCGTTTAGATGTTATTATGATCTGTTAGTGGTTTTTGATGTAAAAAAAAATAAAAATCGCAAAGGCATTTTTAAATATTAAAGCTTTGGATGGCTGACACCGAATAAGCGCTTCATCTTGACTTTGTTTGCTTCAAATTTGGTTAAATTTTGTTGTCTAATAATCCTGGAAAATCTGTATTGGTTTAGGATTTTGTTCTGATAACAAGTGTAGACACATGTTCTTTTCTATTTTTGTTGTGATTTTGCTTGTCTTGTACGTCTAGCAGACACAATTCATTTGGATCTTTTAGTTTTTGTGTAATAGACTATGACATTGTGTCCACTCTTTAAAGTGAAGGATTGGTATAGCTTGTTTCTATTGGACATTTATATTTATGGTAAGGAGAAGCAGTTTAGTATTGAATTATGTTAAAGCAGCATGTACATCCCAACCCCCTAAGGTTCTCATCAAAACACTATGCTGCTTCTTATTGACACTTAGTTCTATAATATATTATTGACTATAATAACTTGTGGATGACATTACTTGATCAAAACATAAATCATTAAGAACTCGTGATCTCCTTTTAATAAATTGTGGGACTTCTCATGCTACTCAATCAATTGTTGACTCTATTCATGAGGCGTTTATAGCAATATGAAACAGTATCACTCTGCTGCAAGACGGTTTTTGCAGCATGTTGTTTATGCCTTTCGTTGTGTGGAGCAATACCCAATTGGAGTGTTACATATGTCATTGATTTTACTATTGTGTTTTACAGCTTATAAAAGACGGCTGGTGCAAGAACTTGAGGTCTTGAGGAAGCCGGTTATTTTGATTTGAATGCTGGTATTGGTATATATGAGTATGGGTCTGGGAATTGTTTTTTTGGGTTTTGAATGGGCAATATTTAGTTACGACACCAATGCATGGTCCGGTGTGGTTTGAAAAGGATTACAAAGCTGTTGTGGGGGTTTTTATATATTTGGGTCTAATGATAATGGTAATGGGTATGACACATATTGAAGAACTTGTTCTGGTCACTTACGGGTGGTTTTATTAGTGTTTAGGGAAAAAAGAACTTGGGCACCGCTACCTTGGTTTGACTGGTTGCAGGAGAATATATGCTTTTTGGGTGCCAACAATTTGGTTTTAAAGAATAAGCATTCTGTAGTTGGGTATCTTAACCATTTGGATGCCTGCGGTGGTTAATTGGGTTAGTTCTTAGGCATACTTGCTTGGAGATGCTATCTGGTTGTAGTTACTTGGGGACATTTTTGTGATCTGATCACATGTTATGTCATGCTCAAGACTAATTTTAGGTTTGTTTCATTACATTCTTTTGGGTCATTGTTTCGAATCAGACGGAAGGTTTCAAAGGAAATAAATAACAGGGTTGTGTGACTTTCATGACTAGGTTTTATAGTTAGTGTCCGATGGGAATTGGTATTTGCTTCCTATGTGGTTTCCCTTGCTATATTGCTGTTCGCTGCAGGTGGTTTTGCAAAATTGGACGGATTTTTTTGTTATGTTACTGCCTTTATTGGCATTGATTTCACTGAACTGTGCCTTCACATTATATGTCTATGGGCTTAACATAGATGAAATCTCCTGGTAGTTATACTTCATTTGATACCCGGTGCTTGAGATTAATGGACCGGGCTTTCATTTGCAGGTCTTTATATGGTAAATTTACAAATATATACACTTAAGTAGCTAGGTCTTGTATTGTTGTTGACCAGTTGTATCTTGCTTACTCGAGACTCCAATCAGTAACTGATCGGGGCTGGTTATTTAAAGGTACAATGGGAACAATTAGTAAATGGGCTTGATGCAACTTCTTTGCTAATTACTGGACATGTGAATGTTGATTATGGTTAAGTGTATTGGGTTGTTTATGGGAGAGATACTTGGTATTACATCTTATAGATGTTGGTGTTACTTTCTTTTAATGCTTCGGATTTACATGGCTTTCAGGGTATAGAATGCGTGCAGGTTCTACTTCTCCAGTACGCCGTGGAAATGGAAGTCGTCATTACAGTCCTGATTATGATCATACAGATAGTCCTCGCAACCGTGGATTTGGAAGAGAGAGAGACACTAGTAGGTATCGAGATTATTCGCCACCTCCTTATGGCCGTGGCAGGTTTGGAGGTGGTAGGTTTGGAGGCGGCAGGTTTGGAGGTGGTAGGTTTGGCGGTGGCAGATTTGGTGGTGGCAGATTTGGTGGTGGAAGGTTTGATGGCCCTCCTCACCCTGGCTTCAGAGGTGGTGATGTTATACCTAGAAATAATCCTAATGTGCGTCCAAGAGAGGGAGATTGGATGTGCACTGATCCGACGTAAGTTCCATGCTCTTGAGCTCTTCTATTTGTTTTTCTGCATGGTACGGCACTTGAAAGTTGAAACAACTTTTTATGTAGGTTTTTGCTCTAAAATGGGTGGTTTTACACATTTTGCTTCGTTGGGGTTTATCTAGAGGTTGCATGATCGATGAGTTGGGCAAAATGGGTAATGGGTTAAAACTTAAAACAAGTCATATTGGACTGGGCTAAAACAGGATAGGGTAACTGTCCACTTATAGTCCATATCTCTAAATATGTTAAAAAGTTAGTCAATTAGGGTGTCAAGTACGACTTTTTACCCGTTGTAGGAGTTCTCTTTTTCACTAGCCTTGTGTTAGTATTACGTGGTTAACCTGCAAGACATCAAGCAATACCAAAATTGACCCATCATGGATTGAAATTGCTACCTCTAGGTTTGTCCATCAATATGAAGCAGGAGAGTGTGATTCCTATGGGACTTAAATGTATATTCAAAGAATGACAGACTGTGTTAGTAGGTGCATTTTTTTAGCTTCAACACTATCATGCTTGAAACCCGGTGCATGGTTCATGGATTGTTATTCTGGCATATATATGCTGTTTGTGCTTTTCTTTTTAAAGTAAATGTGTTTTTTTTCTCTTACTTGGTTTCTTTGTTGGTATTATCTCAGATGCAACAATCTTAACTTTGCAAGGCGTGAATATTGTAACAACTGCAATCGGTCCCGTTACGCCCCTCCAGGGAGTCCTAGGAGAGGGTACCCTGGCCCACCTCTCATGCCACGCCGGTTCCCTGGACCGCCACTTGACCGGTCACCAGGGAGATCTTTCAATGGCTATCGTTCCCCTCCTCGAGGTTTTGGTAGAGATGGCCCTAGAGATTTTGGCATTGCGGTTCCTCCACTGCACCACCCCAGGCATGAAGGGCGGTTTCCCAGGGATCATCACAGGCCTGACTACTTTGAAGATGAGATGCGAGAGAGGAACAGATTTGACAGGCCAGGGCCACCACTGGATTGGGGAAGAGACAGAAAAGTTTATGACAGGCGCCCACCACTATCTCCACCTGGATCACCACCACCACCTTCTTTGGGGCGTGCAGGCAGTGGACGATGGGTTCGTGATGACAGAGAACGAAGCAGGTCTCCAGTTAGGGGGGGACCACCGACACCTAAAGATTATAGGCGAGATGGTTACCTGGACAGGGGACGTGATGAGCGCAGGGCTGTGGATCGTGATCCATATTAGATTTAAGATTGATTCAGGTTTTGGGTTTAGGAGAATGTTTGAAAACTTGTGTTGAATGCTTGACTGTCGTGCTTCAGATGTGTTGCAAATGTTGTTAACGCTTATTAGATAATGGTTATGCTTTGGTGGTTTCATTTTTCAAAACCGGCTATCTTGACATGAAAGTTTTGTAACTACAAAGTTGACAGTGAAAAACGACCACAATACTCATTACCGTCAAAAAGCGACTTTAATTTGCTGTCACTCAAAGCTGACAAGTCAGGATAGAAAAGTGACTGCTGTTCCCTACATTACTTGAAGCAATTCATTTTAGTTAGTGACAATGAACTTTAAAGTGAAATTGAGAGCTCTTTTAGGTGCTAAAATCTCAGAGGCCTATTTCTTCTTTTTTATGGATTCTTAATGTTAAGAATTGTGAACAATGTACATTTTTCATGGTGATGCTAGGGCCTAGGGGTGAGGTGCGGGGCAAAATGAGAGCATGGTTGGTTTGGAAAAGTTGTTAAATTGGAACTAGTCGAACTAGATTGGTACAAAATTGTTGGTCAATCGGTTCCATAACTTCAGTAACACCCCCCAAGTGATGCTACTGCTAAAAGCAGTCCCCCTACCAACAACAAAGACAAATCCAAGCCAGTAATGCAGCTTCTAGTGATGACAACAAACGACGCATTTGAAACTTTATTTCATAGATCTGGAACTAAAATCAGAGATATACGTGTAAAAGAAAATGAAACTGCCAAACCACAATTCCATTTCATCAAACTTGAGTAGTAGCCCAACTACAAATTTAAAGATATCCGGTAAAAGACAATAAAGAACCCAATTACAAATCCTTAACCCGACTAGTAAATCAAACTTACTTAACAAAAGATACTAGATTTATTGTTCACAAAAGCAGTATCTTTCTTGTAATATGATTGATGTGTTGCCAACTTGCCATTGCCTACAGACGAGACCTCGAACTTGCAGATGTCGATAATGGAGCACTCTGCAAAAGCCAAAAAACATATCAGAATCTTGTGTAAAATAAAACAGGCAAAGAAAGTGAAAACAAAAAGGAACGGGATGGCTCGTCCTCACCAGTGGGACACCGCTTTTGGCTCTTTCTTCAAGAAATCTTGACGGCTTATAGAAGTTTCCGTATCTTTCTGACCATTTTTTGAGACTTGCATATATGTGTTTAGCCCCAACTAAGTCTCCCCAGAACACAATACCACCACTGCAATAAAATAAAAATAGATATAAAAACATGTTTTTCCTTGTCCTAAAAAGATTAGATCAAGAATGGCATATATAGAATGACTAACCGGTAAGAGGGAAAACTCATCCCAAGAACAGATGCAACATCAAGATCAGATGCCCGAACCACAACTCCTTCCTCTAAAACCCGACAAGCCTCATTCACCACCGGAAACAGTACCATCTCCACAATTTCTTGATCAGTGATATTTATAGGCTGACACATATATTTTAAGAAACATATTACTTACAAGTTTGTGCTATCTGTTTAGGTAATTTGACAAGAAGTGGCAAAAATGAGTGGGCCAGACAGGTTCGAAAGGGGTCCCAGTCAAAATGAGTAATTTTACTATGGGTCTATACTCTATACAGGCCTGGTAGAGTTGTGTTGACCACAAATGCTTTTTCTTTGTCTTGCAACCAATTAAACATGGTTAATGATCACAAAAACAATATTACCAATATTTTACAACAATAATCTAAATCATAGAATTAAACAAAGATATGCTTTTGATGACTTTCAAGTTTCAACCCATTTGGCGCATTCAAACCACTCCTATTTTAGCTTTCTTTTTTTATGTGATCCATTTGAGATAATCAACCCATTGGTAAGTAAATGGGGTGAAATTCAATTTGTATTACCTCACATGTTTTTTAGTAGGATAGATAACTGTGTGTTTTTGTAGTTAAATGTGTGAAATAAAAATTATTACCTTCCCTCGGGGCATAAGATTGACTTGTCTTATAGATTCCTCAATGACCGGGAGCACTTGGGGGTCAGGCTTTGGCTTGCAACCTTTCTCGTAAATGTAATATCCTTTTCCATTATTTTTACCTGGAACGGAGATCTTGTGTAAACAAAAGAGCCTTGCTTTCAAGATCATGACAAAATGAATGTAAAAGAACATATTAAAGGCCTTACCATTTCGTCCACTGTTAATCAGAAGGTCAACTAAAGGAGAACTGAATGTGCGATCAGGAAAAGCAGTAGCAAATTCTTTACCTACAGCAACAGCTACACCATATCCAGCTAAATCCTGAAGCCTATAATCAAAAATGCAAATGATTTTCTTGAAATCCAATTTCCCCACAATGGTAGTTTGAGTTTCAAGTTCAGCATATTAAAGTAGTTTTCAAGTTCAAATTTGAATAGAGTTCACGACAAATTTTAGAACATATCCCTATCATGTCTCTTGACACGCTGAATTTAGGCATATGAAATTTGAACAATAATGTAAGGAATCCATATCAAATTGAAGTTAATAAGCAGACGTTGACCTCATATGAAAGCCAAGGTGAAGAACTTACTGGAATGGTCCCATGGGGAGTCCAAAGCTGGTGATCAATCTATCAATTCTATACAAATCGACACCTAAATGAAGCAAAATTTGTGCACCCTGATTGTATGGAAAGAAGGTGCGATTAACAGCAAACCCTGTACAATTTCCCACCACAACAGGAAATTTCTTTATGATTTTTCCAACTGTCATAAGGTCAAGAATGACTTGTGCAGAAGTCTTTTCTGTTCGGACTATTTCCAGTAGAGGCATCACATGAGCCGGACTGTAATCATTATACAAGATAAATAAAGGTTAGTTCAGAATTCCCAATCTTGAGTAGAGATGGCAAGATTTTTGGGTCAATACAGCTCGAGATGAAATAGGTCAATTTTAGTATATGCTTGAAACGGTACTTCTTAAGAAAAAACAATGCATTTTCATGAATTTGTTTTCAAAGGATTCTGACAATAAATATTATAAAACTATTAAACAAGGAAAAATATCAATGAACATTTCACCCCCCCCCCCCCCCCCCTCCCTGTGACAACCGTCACCTAACTGTTCCGTCAGGTCATAGCTATGTTCGCCGTCGTTCATAAGAGAGTACTAGTTGTCTAGTGAAATGCCAAGTTCAAATATAAAATGGTTCAAAATAAAGATTTTAGTGTCGATTTTTCATTTTTAAAACGAATTATGTCCCAGATCAAATTTGTTCAAATGTCAGTCTATGTTCAAAATGCGTTCTTTCAAGTTCAATTAATTTTAAAGAAAATTTAAAATGTCATCAAATCCTAAGGTATTATGTCTTATGCCTTAATAGGATTGCACGTAAATTTTTATAATTTATTATGACTTTTTAGACTAATTCGCGGGCTAATATTTAGACAAAAGATAATATTAGTCAAACAAAATAGTCATGATGACAAATGAGACTTTAACGAAATAAATATCTATCCCTCTATTTATATACCGCGGGACACACACAGACAAGACACAACACAATTTACAAAAGCAATCTCGTGCTCTCTCTCACTTTTGTCTCAAATATCTTGAGCAATCACGCGGTCATCACAGTCCAAAACCGCGGTACATCATTCAACAAAGGTATTACTATATATTGTGCACTTTTGTTTCAATAACGCGCTATTATTGGATCAGAAAACATTTATGTTCAAAAGTAATCACGTGCCTATGTTTTGTGCTCAAAGCCGCGGTTTATGATGCTTTTGAATTGAAAATTTAAGTCAGTGTTCAAAATTCATTATTTAATTAGTCATGTGCTTGTGAGTAATATATCATAACCGATCCAAAATTTTCAAATGAAATTGTTCACTTATTTGCATCCCACGTGTGTGTGCTCGTGATTGACTAAGTCCACCTATCATATTTTACTATTTCAAGTTATGCTAAAACGCTATCTGGTGCATATTAATTTAAATAGAAATCAGATCATATGTGCTATTAGTATTATTAAACCGCTATTGTCTATTGGTCCTATAACGCTGTATATATATATAAAACGCTACTACCTACCTTGTTATAGTAAAACGCTATAATGATTTGTGTCCTTTAGCGTTTTATGGATTTAATGTCCAAAAGATAAAACGCTGTCTATTTAGTCCTAAAACGCTATTACTTGTTGTTGTCTAAAACGCGGTTTAGTCATAGCGTTTTATTTATAGCATTTTGTTTATAGCGTTTTATGTCCTAAAACGCGGTTGTGTTCAGTTTTGGCTATAGCGTTTTATCCTACCCTTTGTAGTGTTTTAATGTCTTCAAATAGTCCAAGTTTTTAAGTGTTCATTATTCTGGCAGAATTGGTCCCTGTATTTATTTAAAGTGTCCAAAAATGTATTTAATTAATTTAAATGAGTTCACTTTTGGTCAAGACTTTTAATGGCATTTCTTAGGTACTCACTCTTAGACATTTAGGCATTTAGACGTTCGCGAGGTATTAATCTTAATCGTCATGTTCTAGGTTCAAGTGCTCAAGACTATTAGATCGTGACTCGTCCTTCCATCCTAAGTATTTATTAAAA
>JAOEHQ010046732.1:0-11316 GCA_025447715.1 Asclepias incarnata
TCCTTGCCTAAAACAACTATCTTCTCTTCGCGAACGGTTAAGAATCCTCTTTGTATGCGCGTTATCTCTTGTTTATTTTTCTAGTTTTTGCTTCTTATGCTTTATCAACTGGGTGATACTCCGTTTCTTCTTAAGTTGTCTGTAAGTGTAGTTCGTGGTTTAGCATAAATTGATTAGATTTTCTATGTTTAAGTTATGGGTAATGATATTCGTACCATGTTTTTTTTTATATATTTACCAACACTGTGCAATAAACAGTTGTACTGTATGCATAACTTATTGTACCTTATGGTAGATACATCAAAAATAATGGTACCAATATCACTACCCTTTATTTAATATCCATATTATATTATTATGGTCCCATAGTTGAAAATGCCATAAGATTTTGCAAGCCATCCAAGAAACATAACATTCTCATTTCACAGGCACTTTATATGAAGATTATTAGGTATTCCCAATCATATAGTTATATCTCTATTTTTTTTTTGTAGATAGAAGAAAAATGATTATTTACTTTTTAACATATTCCTCCGTTAAAAATATCACATCTTCAACCGTTACGCTAAAATCTTTACTCTATAATTACTTTATGCATTACTACTTCATCTTTTTACAATAAATAAATAGATTATAGTTATAAAAAAAAAGAAGTTTTAGATGATAAATAGTAATCATGTATTTATAGAGAAAAGTTAGGTTGTTATAAAAATTTATTGGATTGATTTTTTAGTCCGCCGTCTCTATATTAAGAGAATGAGGGGAACTCTTGACAGGAACAAAGCCTGCATCTATTCTAGAGTCAACTTCTTCATAGTCTTGCAAAATCCCTCCAAGTCTTAACAAACAGAAAAATCCATACCTTAATATATTTATTTAATGTAAAGGATTTTGACAAAAAAGAATTATGTTCGACCGACATTAAGCATTCAGTTATAAATAAAAAGATTTTTATCGTTCAAGTAAAATGTAAAATAGCTCTTAGAGCATCCGTTCCACTTTATCAAAATATAAATTAAGATATGCATAAAGGATGTCGGTTAGATCTCTTTGCATTTGTGGTTTGATGCAACGGGTGTTCGGCTTCGCCCATGGAAGATCATTCTTTTTGCGTTGCGTTGGGATTTCCCTTCAGATTTTAGTAGTTGTTGTTACATTGCGTGTTAGTCTTGAATCGTTAAGATTCTTTGTTCTATTTCTTATTTTCATTTGTCCTTGGATCGCGTCTTGTACTTGATAGTTACTTACTAGCATTTTTTAATAATATTTTATTTGCCGTTCAAAAAAAAAAAAAATTAAATACAAATTTGAGTTGAAAAGGTTTATTAATGGTAATTAATTAAGGTATAACAGGTAACATCTTTTATTTTTGCAGCTTCGCCCAACAACAGGTTTGGCATGTTATCACGCAATGGTAACATCTTTCTTTCCATTTGGGATTAAGGACCTATTGGAAGTACACAAGTTTGTTCCAGGCACGACAAAATGGAAAAAGATGATACATGTCATCCTCTCCACTATGTGGTCCGTTTGGGTTGGGCGTAATCGGGTATTGTTTGATGGTTTTTATGGATCAGGGCTAGAGCCAAGTTCTTTTCTTTGGGCTGGGAGGATTGGATTAGATTTCAAGTTTCATCTTTTTGTTTTTGATTGGGTGTTGTCTACTTGTCTCTCCTATGGGTTTTTTTTTTGTATGGGTTTCATTTCTTCTTGTAAGTATGTTTGTACTAGGACTATATTACTAGCGCCTTGCTAGTCAGTAATGAATATGTTCCGTTGGCCGTTAAAAAAAAAAAATAGGTAATCAAGTGAGAAATCAACGTGTTTCCGAAAATATGGACAAGTATTTTGAAACAAATGAAAAGTATAAATAAGAGGATATCAGTAATAACAACTTTTTTTTTTAGCAAATATATATAATAGATGTTCTTGAGGTATCAAACATCATCATAACGAGACCAAACATAGCCCTTTCTTAAATTTTAAAAAAAAATGCAACTTGTGAAAAAATAGGCTTGCATAGTTGAATGAGCAATGCATTTTTGAACCATAATATCACACGGAACGTTAATAACACTAGTAGTAATAGATATGTATCTTGTGCCATTTCTTAATTAATGCACAATCCAACAATCCCCCACCCATTCTATCTACCTAACTGGCCCGTATATATAAGGGAAAATGTTATATGCTGCTAACATTATACATGCTGCACACACATAAATATTTTAATGATAAAAGAGGACCCCCCTGAATTTAATGTTTCCCCTCACAAACATTCACTAACATCACCTAACTATATACTGTTAACATCATATAAGTTATCCTCTAATATAAAATAATTAGTCTTGGATCAGAATTTTTACCATACACCCCAGTTACTAACTTAAAGTCTTGGATCAGTATTTAAAATATAAAGTCGTCAAACTTACAAAACATTAATAATATAAAATAATTAGGAGACAAAAGAATTCCCATAAAAATAAAACAAAGCAAAATAAAAAAAAAAGTGCAACTTATTAAAGAGATCATTCAAGATCTTATTACAATTGCCTTTCATGGTAAAGAATAAAAATATCGAAATGCATTTCATCAAAATATGAGAGACACTCAGAGTCTCCCAATATATATGTAATAATAATGTATATGTATATATGTGTATCTAAATAAAAAAAACAACACAAACGATATGAACCAAAAAGAATGGGATTATATTATAATCTCAAGTCATATCAACATCAATCACTTCCGTGATCCTTTGCTCCCCTTGAGTTATGGGCAGGGGCAGAGGCTGAGGCACAAAAGGGGCTCGAGTCGTGAGACGTTGGGGCCATCCGCTGTTGAGTGGATAGACACGGCCCTGGTTTGGAAAACTCACCACTGGAATAAAAGATATCACTGCTGAACATTTTGGATCACTGGAACTCTGCTGCTCAATACTGCTCTTCTGATAACCCTGCAAAATTCATGATTTAAGTTTTGTTATTTGCCTAGCTAGGTATTCATGCCTGGTTCTTCTTTCTTTTCTATTTAGAACATGCCCACTCGTTTGGCTTGGCTGAAGCTTAAATACACCTCTAGTATATATATTCTTACCATGTTCATGCGCCCGTAATCTTGAATGTGGTAAGGCCGACTCATGCGTGAAATTGGGGGTCGTGCAGAGGCTAGAGCGGGTGTTATAGGAGCAGGTGCTGTAGGAGCCACAGGTACTATAGGAGCAGGGGCTGTAGGTATTGAAGGCTGTATATGTATCAAGACATAATAAAAAAAATTAGTACAAAGTAATTATAGGTTTACAGTTTCTTGAGGAGCCATAAAATGAATAAAGGTTATGCAAATTATAGAGGTCTTGCAATTTCACTATTTTTCTGTGAAACACAACATATGTTTATATTTTATGCTATTGGCTTCCAAGGGTGGATTAGGAGTTTTGAAGAGTACTAAAACCCGGGAATATTGTATTCTCGTATAGACATAAACATATAGATACTAAAACAACAAGATAGTTGATCAATTGAGGAAAACAGGTGAAGCTGCCACAGAAAACAAAGAAGGCGCGAGAAGGAAGGCAGGCCGGCCAATTAGTAAAGGGAAAATGTACGTGCAGGTCAAGCTGCCACATAAATCAAAACCGATAATCTTCCAGGTTGGAAATTGCAACCCAGAGTATATCAGCAACAAGAATGCAGAGCATGCATTGTCATTAGAACATATTGTTCGAACTATTGCATAAAGTGCTTAAGCACATCAAATAATCACGAACATAGAAGAACTTTAGAAGAAAAAAAAGTACGCAAGATTTTAGAAGCAGTACGTTACATACTGATTCGTTAAATGGCATATTGAATAGGCTTGATCTGCGTTTTGCTTTTTCCTGCGACGTATTCAATCTTATAAAATACTTTTGGGCATGGCTAGCTACTTGTGTTGGAGTTCTTGATGGCACGTAGTTCTTTGAAATCCCTCTCCAATCACCTTTTCCGAGCTTTTCTAGACCGATTAAAAAAGATCTATGTTCATCTTCTGTCCATGGCATCCCTGATCAATCAATACAAAACATGTACTGTAACATATTACAGAAACAATCCTCAAATATCTCAAACTGATGAGTAGGACTTATTCATGTCCCTCAATATATGTCCAATTACTAATAAGTATTTATAACTTCTTTACAAACTTACTGGAAATGTTGAGTGAACTTTTAATATAAGATAGTTGAACTATATCTATATATGTTATTTAATACTAAAAAGAATTTAAACATAGGATATAATCCTTATTATCATTATTTTTTAACTAAGAATAGAATCTTTTACTATTTTACACCGAAGAACTTAATTATACAATTATACTTCCCGGCCGTTTAACCTAGACCAGTTGTATTATACAAAAACAAAAAATTTACATAGAAAAAGAAAACATACCTTTTTTCTTATGATCAGGATGTCCATCTGATAAATACCCGCGATCCATGGAACCATTGTCAATGTTGCATACATTCAAAATCTCCATGCTTTTGCACTTTCGAATCAAATTACCAACACCGTTATCGACGTGATCAAATTCCCTCTCTTTCCCATGTCTTTGATCAATGGTTTTCGGATCAATCTTCACACCGAAAAGGTTAAAAGTTGCTACTCTACCATTGTTGCATGCTGTTGAACCATGACCAGTCTGGCCACATTCTACACACTTTTCATTGGTGGCTTGATTCGCCATTACTGATTTTTCGTACGTATCAACTCTCTCTAGATCTCTATATACAAAGTTGTACGTACGTACAAATAAATTATAAATTGACAAACAAAATGATACGTGTATATTGATTTATCTATCTATATATATATGTTCAAAAAGTGAGATAAAATGGCAACTCAATCTCTTTAAAAGTAAAAATCGTATCTGTAACCGAATTAGATGCCGATATTTGACCGGATTTATAGACATCTTGTTTTTTTTCCATATATAATAATCCTGTCCCGTGTTTTATTTAGTTTCCTTTTAAGCATAAAGAAATTACTATATGTGTTATTTATGCCATATTTGGATTGGATATGTTTTTAAAAGTAAATATTTTTATTAAAAAAAACTATGTTATTTTAGATATTAAAATATTAAATCCGATATTAACTTTCTATATGATGAATTAAAATTGGAAATACACTAAGTTTGAATATCATTTCTGATTTAAATATATTATTATTATATCAATATATGTATATGCATTTATGTTATTTAATTAGAATAATCATATATTATTTCATCGATTACGACAGCTATAGTTTGTAACTTGACCCCGACGTAATAAATAAGTATGATATGAATGTACCCGCGCGATGCGCGGTCTTGGATGATTACTGCCGGTTTTATATTGCATAACAGACGGGTATATAAAAAATGTGTTTATTATTATTGCTAGAATATTTAAAATTAATCATTTATATTAATATAAAAATAATATATAGTTAATTAATATATATATATATATATATTTTTTTGAACGGCAATATAAAATTTATTAAAAATGCTCGTAAGAAGCTAGCAAGAACAATACATGATCCAACGAATAAAAGAAAATGTTATAAATATTAAATGATAGTAAATGATATGATAAATATATAAGAAAATGTATAAGATTTTTGAAAATTAAAACACCATCCATTTGATTTATAATGTAGCATAGATTATTATAGATTACATATCTATCTCTATACTCCTTAATAAAGGAGAAACCCACCCCCATTTTTTCTCAAAAAAGCCTACTAAACTTCCCAAACTACCCCTATCATTTATTAACTAATTTAAATATTTCCACCTAATATACCTATAATACCCTTAATGAAATTATTTACAATATACATCCTCCAACCCTTAAATTAACTATTATTTACAACATACATCCCTCAACCTTTAAAATAACTACCCTACCCCTTTTACATAATAACCACACCGCTACCGCCGCCTCCGCCGCCACCTGTCGCCGCTACCACCTTCGTCACCACCCGTTGCCGCCACCACCGCCTCCCCCACCACCCCCACCACCCGCAGTCGCCGCCACCACCACCCGTCGCCGCCGCCACTACCACCCGTCGCCACCATTACCACACCGCCACCGCTACCACCACCACTGTTACCATCATCGCCGCCGCATCGCGCGGACTTCCGTCTAGTCCGTTCAAAAAAGAAAAAATTATAGATTACATATCTACGTTTTAAAATATAACATAGATATAATCATAAGAGTGATGGATAAGGTAAATGGGTGGAAACCTCTGATCTCATATACAATCTTGGTATCCAGAGCACATACTGCATAGAATTCATGCTCGGTAACTCACCATCCTCACACCTTTGTAGAGGTTTCATTATGTTGGGAATTTTCACCAACTGTGTTATTTTGCTCTTTTTTTTCATGAGTATTTTATCTCAGGAAATCGATTGGTCTCCCACGTTTTCAATATGAGCAAGTGCATTTGATGCTGGTATATGTGATTTTGTCACTATATTTGTATATGTGAATGCATTTGGAAAATTCATTTGTTGTTCATTGCAATTTATAATATTATGGACTTCATTTTAATATTGGTGATGCATTCCAAACAATTTCTTGTGTTACATGTCTTTCTTTGTTCTTATCTCCCCCTAAGTCTGATAATACTTTCTTATCAAACTGACATTCAATATAAAGTGTTGTAAGTATGTTGTCGGTTGATGGTTATAAATATTTAAAAATTAATGGGATTTAAACCTAATGTATATGCCAGTCTTCTTTGTGGTTCCATTTTGGTGCGATGTCGTGGCATTGGTACACATACCGCGCAACCAAAAATTATAAGGTGGGACGCATTTGGTTCTCTCTGAGACCAAAAATATGTATGATCCTTATGTTACTAAAATGACCTAACTGGTCATGCAATGTATAAAATGTATCCTTATCGAAAATCCTTTTATTTACACCATATATGATTCGATAGGATATATATTCACAGAATATAACCAGAGGATTAAGCTTTTAGATGTTCATGAACAATTTCTTTGCCATGTTTGTGTGAAATAATTAGAAGACATTTGATATTATTAATAGACATGGTTTTTAATCTGCTGTTCAATATATATATATATATATATGTGTGTGTGTGTGTGTGTGTGTGTGTGGGGGGGGGTTCCTGTAGAAAGTCTCTTAAAGTGCGAAACGTGCGAAGTTTGTTAAAATGCAGCTTAAATATTACTAAAATGCAGTGTCGGTTGGAAAAAAAATACCTCTTTTTTCCAATCGATAGTGCATTTTAGTGTTAACTAAGATGCATTTTAATATTAAATATTAACTACATCTTAGTTATAATTAAAATGCATCTTCGCACACTTCGCACTTTAAGAGCCTTTGCACAGCAACCTTCCCCTATATATATATATATATATATATATATATATGGTCTTTTAAAATAACCACTTTTTTAGAATATCTTTAAAACTTAATAAATATTGTTTGGATTAACTAGAATAAGCGTCATTTATTATCAATTGAGTACCTTAGGATAAGATAATATGGGCTATTTCATAACCCTCTATAAAATTACTTCCGCAGGATATGCTATCAAAAGGTTTTTCTATTGGGCGATAACTTAGAAATTCTTTTTTCCATAGAAACCTTTATAAAAGGGGATTTTTATAGATCCGTACACATAGTTATATATACAAATTTAATTGTATGGACACAAAAGCATAGCCACTCTCATTTTAAAATAAAAATTGATGATGAACTAACATATATTAGAATATATCTTAAACTGAAATAAGATATTTCGAAACTTCATTTCGTTTTTCTTTTCTTTCAATTTTTCAAAAGTAAACAAAATGGTATGCCCACAGCCCACTAGCGACTTTTCCATCAAAAATCACAAATTAAAAAGCCCTTTGTTGTTGGACACATCTATGGGCCAGTTGTTTATGGCACAACACATAACAATAACAATAATAATTCTACATATATATAAATTCAACTAAAGTCTTATATCACTTTGCTAAAAATGAGTTATGAGCTTCGAAATAAAAAACGATGAAGATGGCCACAAAACATATTATAGTAACAAGTACTTCAAGAAAACGCTACTTTCTTTACATACAATTCATGATCAATTTCTAATGACCAATGCAATAATCAACAGGTACATTTTAGAATTAAAAAGTCGTTTGAATAATCACCAAAAATATCCAAGAGTCCAAAAAGGGTCACGGCAAAATAACACGAACAACGGTTCACCACGAAAACATAGTAATAGCTAGAAATCAGCTAAAAAAAATAAATTTGAGTAAGCTTAAATAAATTGAAGTAAGCTTATACAAACAATCTTTCAAATGACTTGTTACGAATAAAACATATTTTTACTGGAGTTTTAAAGCCTAATTATATTGTTGGGAAATCATCAATTTTCAAACATAAATAAACATATACCAATTGACAAAATTGAACATATTAGAGGGGGGATATAGAGTTCGTAGAGGTGCCATGTTTTAGGTTCTAATGGTGAAGTCCATCTAGCAACAATCTCATAATGCTTTACAAACTCGGTTCTTTTCTTATTAAAAGCATATTCGGTTCAAGTTTTTATTCGCAACAAAGCTCCAGCATTACACTGTTTAGACTATATAATGTGTTGTATTAGTTGTTAGGTTACCCCAACGACATTGATGTTTTTATCCGTATGGCTTGCGACGTACATCCAAATCGACCCAAATCTGGATTTAAGTATAGTAGTATGTATGATAGAAGATGTAAGTACGTAGTATCTATAAAGTTTGGATTGGTTAAATAGAACCAAATCTGGATTGCATGGAAGTTAAAGCCTTGGTTTGAAACCTCGTCGCGACACATGGTTAACAAGCAATGGTTTGCTGGGACGGTACGTGACTGCATAACGAAATTTCCGAGCTATTCAAAGGCCAAGTTTAATAAACCCGGGTCTTTGACGTCCGCTACATGCACCGGTTTAAAAAGGGGGAAAATAAAATTTAAAAAAAAATGAAGTGGGTAAGTGTTTGAACTCTGAGTAGTCAACAACCAGACTTCCCAAAGCTTGTCCTTAATTTTGTGTATAGATCCAAACTAAGTCATACTATTTTTACAATTTTTTAGAACAACTACTTTTACAAAAAAGCTAGCGACAAAACTCTCACTTATCGAAGACGGCCTTCACAAAGAGAAAGCAGGTATTGTAACAAGAGAACTGATATACTCCTTAACTTATTAATTAGTTAATGGTTCTAGTGGTTTAATATGGATGGAGGTGGAAGGCTTTGTCTTTTTAATTTAGAGACTTTGAATTCAAATCCAGATATTGATTTTAAATTTTTAGAGAAAACAAATTATTAAGAACAAATAGTATTGAGCAAATCAAAACGAACAGAAGTCACGGGTTAAATAAACACTAAAGGTGTTGGCAACGTATGGAAGTTGTGTGCGGTAAAGTGACTTTGCAGGTGGTAACACCGCTGCCAACACCATAAAACGCGGTGTGGCAAAGAAACACGGTAAGTGTTGTCGTGGTTTCATTTGTGCGGTTCGAAGATTAAAGAGCCGTTGGAGGCCCCCTCCCCCCTTCAACGGTCAAACCTTTTTTTTATATACCCTTTTCCAACCATTTTCAAATACAATTATCCCACATTCAACAAAAATACTCCCATTTTAATTTTTAACACCAACAAAAATACTCACATTCAACTACAATGGCTTCCTCATCTTCGAACAATAGGCCACAAATGACACTCTTCAATGTCAAGAACTCGATGCAGTTAGATATGTTAGACGACAGTCGGTTCCAAGAAGGATGGATGCAACCAGGAAACAAATGAAATACGAGCGCCGGGGCGGAAGAATACTAACCTTGAAAAACTTTATGTTACGTATCTGCAAGAGAAGTTCGAAAAGGTGGATAAAGCAATTGGCATGATTTATGATGCTCATTTCGCGTTGCGAGAGGCGCTTTCGCACGCCGAAATGTGGCAACAAAATATCGGTGTAGACAAGACGGTCGACGATGTGAAGTGTCCACCAACCAAAATCAAACAGCCGGTGCCAAAATAATTCGCACGTCAAATTTTAAGAATTGTCTGTTTATGTTTTTATAGGATTTGTAGCTTTTTCATTTTTATGATTTGTATGTTTTTTTAGGATTTGTATGTTTTTTTTTTGTTTTTAGGATTTGTAGTTTTTATGTTTTTAGTATTATTAAGTAATGTTTTAGTTTTAATATAATTTTAAGTTTAAATAAAAATGAAAATTGTAGTGAGATACAAATGAGAGATGGGTTGTCAACGAAATAATAGAATGTGGTATCAAAAAGATAAAGCTGATGTGGTATAAAAAAAATTGATTGGGAGTGAGATATGAGAAATATAACAAGGGAAAATGATCCCTGCTGTTGACTGCAGGGATCTTTTCATGCAGCAAAGAACAAAATAAAAGTGATAAGGGATAAATTGCGTTTATGTGTATAAATGGATGGGATGAAAATGTAAAAATTTTTTATAAAAGGACTAATGTTGCAGGGAACATGGCTGATGTTGACAGCATATATGATATGCCCACAGCCCATATAACAAAGGTGGTGTTATTTCCACCATATAAGACAAACGATCGTATAACAAACAATGCATACCGTACAAATGTTTTATGCACAAAAATGGTGAAAATAGACAATAGAATGATGAAAATAGGAAGGCACATAACAAAATGTCGGTAGCCAACACTCTAAGATTCTTGATAAATTTGACTTTTGTAGTAGACTATGACATAACGTAAATGTGTACCAACATACGTTTCTTGTGTGTGGAAAAATTATTAAACATATACTAGATGTACTAGATGAATGTCCGTGCGATGCGGCGGTGAAAATATATAGCGTGCATGGTGTCGTGACGACGTTCATTTGTGTAATAAAATGATAGAATAGTACCCGCAAAAAGTATAGAAAATAATGTTCCGATGAATTAAAAAAAAATTATTATTAGTTTTCATAATTATAAATTATAAATTATAAGCTATAATAAATAAAATTGATAAGTAAATAAGGTAATTGTATAAGAAGAGAAGTTTTACTAAACGAATAAGGAAAGTATAATTAATAAATTAATAGGGGCATTATCTTTATCTTTACTCCCTTATAAAACAAATTACCCCTCCCTCTTTTTAAACTTTCTACCTTTGAAATATTTAAAATGCATTTACTAATATAACTAAGGGGAAATGTTAAATGCTGCAAACAGCAGCCTCCTGCACACACAAAAAACAGCCCCCTGTGTTCCTCGGGATGACAT
>JAOEHQ010046733.1:0-11316 GCA_025447715.1 Asclepias incarnata
ACGCGTGGAAGGAATGCGTCGAAGTTTGCCGCGGTTCAACACCACGCCGCGTGGTGAAGTGATGGCGGCGGTGTAGCTTAGGATTACCGCGGGGATCACGCGGGTTTGTGGCACACGATGCCAACCCCCTAATTACATCAGGTTTAGTTACCACTTCTATATACATCTAGAGTTGAATTTATTTAAGAAACATTATATATAAATTCAAATTGTTTAAAAAATAAATGTGTTAAGCAAACAAATTAAAGGCATCGTTCATGGAGCCGATTCATAGCATAAGGCCTTTGCCTACGAGGGAACTTACTTCTTTCCTGCCATATCAGTTTTTTTTTCCAGAACACCTTCAAAAACACCATTTGCCTATAAGCCTGCTTCTTACCCACTTCTTCAAATATTTTGATATTTCCTATTAGCTAAACACAAAATTAAATAAACACTTTTATTAATAATAAAAAATATTACACTAATAAAACATTACATTAATATTAAAAGTAAACATGAAACTAAAAATTAAAAACATTACAATAATTATAAAAAAAAAAAAGACAATACATTAATACTAAAAAAACTACTCGTCGTCTTCATTGTCGAAGTACTGCTCAAACTGATCCATCAAAGATTTACGATATTTCAAAACGACTTTCAGTCTTTTTTTTGGCAAACCGATTGGAACTGGTTGTTGAAGAAACCGGAAAGCCTCTAAAACTTCCTTTTTGTGCTGAGCATCGGCTTTTTTCTTCCGTTCTCCTTCGATCTTCTTCCGATCTTCCTCTGTTTTTCTTATCGCTTCTAGTTGAAGCGAGAGCATTTGGTTAAGTTTAAGTAGAGCTGCTTCACTCGAATTTCTACTTGAAGTTACGTCCGATGAACTCGACATCCTGCGGCTAACGTTACGACGCAGTGCTCTCCTAATGGGGTCGTCGCAAATAACTGCTCCATAGCCGCAGACGCATCCCCAACCGATATCGGCTCTTTGGCATCCAAATCTACACACGTTGCTGTCCATTTTCCCATAACACCGTGGTAAATCTAAGCACCCCATTGTCTATCTATTTCAGATTTGAATGTCCATATACATTGATGTTTTGTATCTATTTGCTTTTCTTTAAATTGTTTTTCAAGAATCAAGATTTAAGTTTTTTGAGTTGTTAATGGTATTTGTGATTTGGGTTTTGTTGGTAACAATGTAAATGGGTAAAATTCTTTATATACATGTGGTATGTGTTTTATGTATTTGGTTGGATGGTGAAAGTTTAACAAATCTATTGTAATTTTTTGGTGTTTGTTGAAGATAGATGATGATATATAGATAGATATAGATACAGATATAAATATAGATACACATATACAAATTGATTGATGATGATGATGATTATTGGAAAAATTACACTTTTCGTCTTTGAAGTGGGCATGTTTTGCACGTTTCAGAAGAGAGGGAAGCACGAAAATACCCCCACATATTTCTCACGTGGGCAATTTAACGGAAGAAAAGTATCAAAGTTAGCCGCGGTGACGAAAATTGCAACAAAAAAAAGAAGCATAGTTCGAGGGGTTTTTTTACTATTTTTTTAGTTTAGTGATTAAAAGTGATAATCGGCTCAAGTTCAAGGACGAAAAGTGTAATTTACCTGAGTTATAAATTTGAAGTATATTTGTGAAAGTATGAAGTCCGGTCTGGTCCGGTTTTCACGGTTTTTCTTTGCTCAAACCGTAACCGGACTAAATAACCCGGTTTTCTCAAATCTTAAACTACCGGACCAGAATTTAAAAACTCAATCTGGCCAAACCAACCCAACCCAAATACCCGGTTTGGTCAAATTTGACGGTTCGATGAACACCCATATACTTTAGTATAGATTGGATAAAAAAAATAAAAACTAACCATTGAAAGGATAGAAAAGACAAAGGGTAGTGAGGTGAGAAAATCGAGCATGAGCCACTCGGTTTTTCAAATCTGGGACAACGCAAGGCCTGGGTGGTGTTCCCCATGGGGCTAAGGTCGTCACATCAACTGCGGCCTATTGGTCTCCTATACCTTGGGCTACAAATGAATTGAGCCGAGCTCGAGTTCACCTAAGCTCGACTCAAGCTTGTTTATTTTTAGAGAGTTCAAGCTCAACTCGTTTCAAGTCTTATGAGTAAAGCTCAAACTCTATACGTGAATAATTTTAAAGGTACAAGCTCGACTCGAACCCGACTCATTTATAAAATAAATTTGTTTTTTATAATTATTTTAGTTTTGTATATTATTATTTTGTAGACAAATCACCTCCAAGTTGACTTAGTGATTAATAACTTGGACCTCTTTACAAGAGGTTTCAATCCGAATCCTGCTAGGTACAATCTTGGAAGTGGCCAGGGAAATGTTCGAAAATAGTCACAGGAAACCTGGTTGGCCACGTACATCTGTCATAAAAGACTCGTCTTCCTCAGATAATTTGAATAGGAAATACCTCATCCGTTTATTATTTTTTGGACAAATTCAATTATATATATAGAAATATTTATGTTTATTAATACTAGTTATTACCCATACTGAATGGTCTAACACCTAAAAGTATGCCTAATTGAGTAATCGAGACACGAACAAAATCAAAGATGAAGATGTTGACAAAGATAATGTGCAAGTCATATGTAATGTCTTGCATCAGGTATATTAGGCCTATAATCAAGATGGTGTTCTATTGAGTTGATGACTTTCATCTTAATGAAATTGCTAAGCAGTTAGGCTCAATTGCCCCCTCGACATTTTCCCCATCATGCTTCCGTTATTTTACTGCCACGAACTATCTATGAATACAATAGATATAGTTTTAACAACTAAGTAGCGATTAAGGTGTTGTAAACAATCGAATATACTTCAGGAAATTTTAACACGTTTTGCCTTATAGCTAAACTTTTTTTTGTTCCACCAACAAATTAGAAATACAAATATAACCATGTGTTAGATAACCCAAAACCGACAGTCAACGAAGCCGGCCGGCCGCCGGTCAACATCACCCTCCCTATGTACTAACTGAATTTAAATGTTTTTTAGAAATCATCAATCACACCGCACATTGTGTGGATACCATTTCTATGTATACAATAAATACGGTTCTAATAACTATGTAGTGATTAAGGTGTAGTAAACAAGCTAACCTTTTTTTGTTCGACGAGTTTCCAACAAAATACAACCTAGACCCGTTCTGATATGAATGAGTTGAAATCATAGAAGGAAAATAATGAAAACTGAAACTGTAATGAAACATTTAACCTTGTAATTCATTAACTAGCAGTAACACACAACATAGAGTAAAAGGTAGAGTAGGCAATAATGTCATATGAAAATATCAGAAAAACTTTTAACCTATACATACATATATTCACCTCCTCTGACTGCATTTGCAGCCCCCTTTCTCTCTTCTTCAGCCTCTTTCTCTCTCTCCTTCCGACGTTCATACTCATGATCATCTGTCCGCAATTCGTGCCGACAAATAGGACACGAATTATGCTCATCCTGCCACAAAAAATACCGTGATTCTCAAACGCTGAATTTAACTAAGTGCCTACTAAAACGCATGATAAAATAACTTGCAAAGCAGAGAGTTAGAGTAAACATCTTGGGATGGCTGCATACATCTCCACTCTTCCCAGGTAGCCTGGATAGATCCCACTCCGTTTACACGTTTTTTATGTGATATTGATAATCAGAATAGATAATGGCGCTAATAGACTAAGTGGTAGACGGTAGGTTGTATTAATAGAAGTTTTAGCGCCTAACAATTTCTGACCATTAGCGAATCTCTCTATATAACTAAGAGAGGATAATCCTCTTAGTTTGCATCCTTCTTTGAGCTTCAGATTAGTTTTTTTGCTCAGTTGTCAATCTTTTTCTATATAATGTCTCATTTTAATGCCATGTGTCATTACAGTCACCTTATTTAATATTAGTCATCAAGCTTAGTAATTATTTGGAACCTCCGAACCTTATTCATAAGTTGGTAAGTTTTAAATAATAAAATTTAAAATTGAACTTTCAAAGTAAAATACGGCCTATATTTAGTTCAAAGTTCAATCAAATCAAAATCAATTCATTGCTCGGTTTTACTTGATTTTTTAAACTCCAAAATTTATCCTTATTTTTTAGTTGTAAAATACAGTCTACATTTATCCTTCTTTCAAAGTAAAATACGCCATGCAACGTATATATAAAATAACTAAGATCTAGCAAATTATGACTATTAATGAATTGGTATATAATATGACTAAAGTGCTTGTCCTGTGGATTAGAAGAGATGTTTTATGAAGCTGGAGTAGAAGTCTCTCAAATTAGATTATAACGAAACTGATTATCCGAGGCTTAAATAATCAACAGTAAATTTGTTTATCCGAACTTTAAAAACAGATTTTTGCAAAGGTCAGATCTCAAGTTGCACAATATAATTTTAAAAATGCAAATCGAGACACCCTCTAAAGCATAAAAGGATTTTGTTATGGGTCAAAAGGTAATAACAAATTACCAGCCATGGCTTGAGGCAAGGAGGATGGAATGTGTGCTTGCATGGCATCTCTTGCATATTATCATTTACCAGCAAATTCTCCTTACAGATGGCACATTCGGCATCTGATCCAAGCTTGGCCAAGATCTCATCTGTAATAGTGATAACTGGAAGCTTTGCAACTACTTCTTTACTTGCTGGTGGTGCTTTTGGGGCTGAATCCCCCTCTGGGAACTGCATAAAAACATGAATGTGTGATATTAGAAGTCACGCCCAAAATGCAGACTCCCTTTCTCACAAAATATTACATTATTAAGCTAATATGAAGATCTGAAGTTGACGATTTTGACCCATGTACATATTAAGCAATTAATTCGGGTTATGTTTTCTCTAACGGGTCAGTCAAGTAAATAAACTAGCTTAGAAATTGGTTTAAATGTGCCAAGTAAGTTGGGAAGGCGACCAAATTGTATTTTTGAGGATACAACATCCCAAATCATTATATTCAACTATATACTTTTAGCAAAATAACATGGTTAATGTAATCAGATTTGACACACTAATTCATTATATAGAAAAATGATGTCTCGATTTAAACCCAAACCTGTTTTGAGCGATTACCCAGCCACCCCACTCAACCGCCTATTTTGCCACATATACGAAGATCTAAGCAAGGATGCATATTAGGTTAAGTAAATTACCATTGCCACTAGTCTATCAATCATCTCCTGTGGAAGATTGTTGGACTCATCCGATATGTTAGGGATAAGCTCGTGAATTCTATCCATTAGTTCTTGTGGTAGATTATTGGACCTGTCAGTGTCTTGAGATGTTTGAGCTGACATGGAAGCAGCTAGGGCTGTCATCAGGTTTGATTGAACCAACCACTGAGGCTGTGGAGGCTCTTGGTCCACGGTAAGATGCCCTTCAAACAAATATCCTGCAACGAACAGAATAATAATGACATCAAAGGTGTCAGTGCATACTCCAACAAGAGAAAGAAAAAATGTCTTTGATAGACAGCCAGAGGTAGCATTTTCGAGCGGTGTTCTCTATAAATGGGTCGATCCAGGTTGTGTTATTAAAAATCCAGTTAAAAATGAAAAGGGGCAATGGATTGTCCTGGTCAAACGTCATCCAAAGTTTATCTTTAATACATCGATGATCGAGGCTCTTAAATAGATTAAAAAGTTTGGACAAAAAGTGCACATCAACCCATCATGTACCAAATAATGATTAGTTTTGACTCGTTACCCAACCCGTCTTATTTGCCACCTCCACATATATAGTTTTATGAAAACATGGGGACAGACCTTGATTTCTCCTGTTTTGTGCAGATTCCTCAGGCTGATTCTCTAGTTCACTCAGCTGCTCCCGGGCTCTAACTATGCAAGTCTTCAAATGTTCCTTTTCAGAAGATTCAAAAACCAGTTGTTCGGCCTCCAGAAAGAGCCCTAGTCCAGCACTCCAAAATCCCGGTGAGGTGTATCTTGTCTTTAATATAGTTGCAACACGAGATATGACGGTGAAAAACTGCGACATCCATAACTTATTAAATAAGTATTACATCAGGAGAATGCAATAAGTACAGATGGGTGAAACTGTAATCAAGGTAAATAGGGACACGTACGCTAAGTTAGTTCTATAGGGGGTCCTCATAACGTTAAATTTTGTCCTTGTAGTCTAGGCCAATTAATTCTACCTTGTAGTCTAGGACACATATGCTAAATTAGTTCTAGGCCAATTAATCCTACCTTTAATTTTAGCAGTGCAGTTTTTATCAAATGTAGGGAGCAATAAGCTTTTATGCTTATTGTATCAGAGATGAATATAATGACGGGTAAATTAACACTTATAAAAAGATGTACTAAAGATAGGTATAAACCTTGATGTGAAGTGAGCAATACCGTTCCATGAAGGGATAAATTAGCACTTCACATGATTCACACACATATTACATACATCTAGCTCATTTACCGTTTTCAGAAGAGCACTATTGTGCAATACCCTACTTTTGTGAGTGCATAACTGCATATCATAAATATAATCTACAATATTATTCAATTCGCTATACCTAATCATGATTTCTCAGAACTATACCAAGTCAGCTTATCAAAAGGCTTTCTGTTGCCAAATTTTAGGTGATATTAAAGTATAATTAAGCTACTGAATAAGAGAAAAAAAACAGGGATTAAATTCAAAACCCTTTTCTAATAAGCATTAAGATATGTAGAAGCTAGAAATAAAAGCAATAGGAATCAAACATATATGAAGATCATTTATCCAAAAGGACCAATGCGACTATGCGAGTCAGTAGATTTCCTTTCGTTATCATTCAAATTTGAGATTAATCTATACATAATCTGTCCAAAGTAAGCAAAACATATATCCGAAAGGACAAATTCAAGTCAGTAGATTGCCTTTCAGCATCATTCAATCATGAGATTAGTCTATACATTCTGTCCAAATTAATCGAACATATATGAACCTATGAGGATTATTTATCCGAAAGGACTAATTCAAGTCAATAGATTTCCTTTCGGTATCAGTCAATCATGAGATTAGTCGATACATAATTTGTCCAAACCAATTACTCCATTTCATCCCCATAACTCATGCATAAAAATATTACAAGAGTTTTACTTCAATCCGCTAACTAGTACATTTAGTCAAAGACTCATCTCCTATAAATTCCTAAGATACTTTGAACTTGGGTAACTTGATCATCAACCCTTGGTTCAATTTTGGACGCCCTACACAGAAACTATCTAATTACATAAAATGAACCACTAAAAAACGACAAAATTTAAAGCCCTTAAAATAAGCAATAAGCTCATAAGTAAAAAAAAAGAACTTATTGGTTTTTTGAAAATTCTATAAGCCCGGTGAAATAGACTAATCCGAGCACTCCCCTTAAAAAAAATTATGGTAAACTAATTTTTTGTTATCATGGCAAAATCTTGAGCGCCCAATTATAGGGGTGGCAAAGATAACCGAACCCAAATAATCCATCCGTCCAAAATCAGTTCTGGTTGTATGGGTCTCGGTTTGCGGGTGGACCCAAATAAACCCACCCAAATAAACCCGAATTCATATTCAGTTTAGGTTAATACTAATAGTAGTTAATGATTCTTGGAAACCCGGATAACCTGACCCACCCATCTAACATGTCCTAGTTCCAAATGTTTCAAACTAAAGTAGCACTTCTCGCACACCCTCAAAGACGACTATAAACTAAATTTAACCGAATTTCGAAACAAATATACCAAACAACAATAACAAAACAATGATAAAATAAAAATAAAAAAATACTAATAATCTGAAAAAAGTTATATATATGTATGTATGTATGTATATATACCGATTTACGGAGAGAAGGGGAAGCAGGAAGATAATATTGATGGAGCAAAGATCTAATGGAAGAAACAGCTTGTTCAAACATTTGTTTTTTACCAAGTTGTTTTTGTAAATCTTGTAATCTTTGTTTCAACTCATTCTCATTCTCCATTGTTTTGTTTTGTTTTATGTTAATTTTGGATTGAATTTTGGAAATTGAAAAACCCCTGAATTGAATCGAATTGAATTGAATTGTAATCAAAAAAAAAATATTGATTGATAGATTGTGAAATTGTGAATGTATATAAGCATGTGGGGGATGTTTTGTAGTGGTTTTTTAGGGGGTGTCTTGCATAAGGGGAAACATGGTCCGATGTTGAACAAGATCCTCCCTTGATCAAGTTTAATCAAGTTGACATCAAATATTATGGTCAATGTTGTGTTTATACTTTCGGTTTTTTTTCTTTTCAAAGTTACTTATTATATTATATAACATGGTACCAGCGTAATGCGGTGGCGGCGAGGGCGATGATGGTCTGGTGGTGGCACCGACTATTGGTGGTGGCGGAGACGTCGAGTGGTATAGGTTGATGTAAAATGTAATTGATGTAAAAGGGGGCAGTGGAGCTATTTTAGAAGATAAGTAACTGATAATGTAATTTAATTATTAAGGATACTTTGAACAATTTGCATGTCCTAAAATGTGTAACATTCAACGGGAGTAGAATTTTTAATAAGGAATATAGATTATATATTATCTTTAATATATAATAAACCAGAACCTTAAAATCTAAAATGAAAAAATCTGGTCCCTTCATTGAATTTCAATCTTGATTTTCAACCCTTGAATCTTTTTGCTGACATCATCATTGACAAAAGTTTCGGTCAATAACATTTTTGGTCCTTCTACTTTCTAAAAAATACATAATCTTAATCCTAAACATAATTAATATTAAATACCTATTATTATTTTCATTGTTTTTGAAGCCGCGTAAATATAAGAAACAAAAAAAAACCTTTTGAAATATTGTTTTCGTTGTGAAGTCTGAGACGCAAAAACAAAAAAGGAACCAACAATTGAAGAAACCAAATTAAAGAAACCAAAGAATTATTTTGGTTTTCTATTCCATTCAAGCAAAGCTAGAAGTTTGGCTTGGTAGTTCTAAGGGTCTCTAGACGTGCTCGTGTAGACTATCTGTAGAGATATTTATATTATTGAATATTCGTTTCAACCTATACGTGTTTATCAATTCGCAAAAGGTACCGTCTTTTTTAAAAGAAGTTCGTGTAGCTGCTCAATATTACAAAGTAAGCTCGAGGTACTTCTTCAATTTAAGATTGATCATTTTATATATTTTTATTGATGATATGTGTTGCAATCACTGTAATTCAGACTAGGGTTTTTCAACGAAAATGGTCGACATTTCCAAGTCATAATTAATCAACCGGCTTATATTATTTATTTTAATCAACCATGGTCATCATGAGATGGGAGGATTCCGCCTAACTATGCACTTGTGTGGAATATTGATTGTGTGTTTGCTTTTGTTTCTTTCTTAGTTTAATTGCCACTTGCATTTTTAGTTTTCTTAGTTTAAAATTAAACTTATATATGTGACATTTTTAGTTTTCTTAGTTTAATTACCACACCGTCGCTGTATTGCGCGGGAATCCCTCTAGTGTTTATTAATATATCGTGAACAATTTTTGCAGCCCCATTTTAAAATTTATAAACATTTGAAATGTATATAAACAATGAAGATGAGTAATTAAATAAAATTTTAATTGATGAAATTGTTGATGTAGCACATAATTTTATAATCCATTATTTTATAAATGTTTGCCGATGTCTTTGTCAATTTTAATTCACTAAAATGAGTTAAAGTAGTTTGTTAAGTATTAAGCGATGATAAACAAAATGTTTGCCAAAAAAGAAATTAAGGTGTGTATATAATTAAACAAAAGAGTAAAATGCTTATTATATTTGTTTGTATTAAAAAAATATATATGTAAAAGTAGTGGATATAAGTTCGTCGGAAAAAATAGAGGATTGTGGCCAGAAAATTGAAGGCTGCCGGAAATAAGTTATAAGCTAAATGGATATATAGTTCGATTAGAAAAAGTAATAATATTTACAAATGTGAAAAAATTAACTAGTTGAATAACAATTTGACACTTATAATAGTAAAAATAGAATACTTACACAAGCATGAACAAATGTTAAAGTTTATATACTTAAAAGTGTATAAATTAACTTGTTACACCTAATTTCTTCACACAAGAAGCGTAACAAATTTGATAAAGAAAATTTGGGGTTATAATAGTGTTACACACTTGTAATATAGTGTTACACATTATTTTTAAATTTAAACAGGTAATATAGTGTTACACACTTGTAAGTGTAAAACTTTTTCCCTACATGTGTAGTTGGTAACTAGTTGTATTCAACTTTAACGTTCATGTGTTTTGAAAATTACCATCTAAATCCATGAGATCTAACCCCTAATCCTTAGTTATATGTTTCAACCTTGAAAGTCGTCTATTATGTTCAATTTTTAATCTGGATCCTCAAATCGTAAGTTTAAGATATTTTATTTATTTAATAAAAAACAATATGAAAATAAGTTGTCAAGTTTAAATAGGTTCCAATTTCCAAACATCTAAAAACAGTGTTTCGTTTGTTTACAAATTTTATTATGGGCATTATTTGGTCGTTATGCCCTGAGCATCAGAAAACTCAAGACCGATCCTGATGAGGATAACCACATATTCCCGCCAAAAATGATCAAAGGTTGTGTCAGTTGTTCAGCAGCTATTAGACTCGTGCCTATAGGGCATCGAACTCAGCGTTTTCTCTTGGCGTCGACGTCGACGCTATAGGTAGCGGGAGTTAGAAGGGGGGCATCGGGGAGGCTATTCTTTTGGCAGACGCATGCGACAAAAGGGGAAGTGGGGCCGCATGAGCGTATAACGGTTTAGAAAAGAAATATTTTTTCAAATTTTTTTGAATAGATAACGGCTAGTTGCCGTTTTTTTTTTGTTTTTTTGTTTTTTGAAAACTTTTTTCATTTTAAATACAACCATTTCACTCACATTTCCCCACAACACAACACAATACATTTCTCTCAAGTTATAAACATTTCATACTATCACGTCGAAATGAAACAACCAAAAGCAACCATCTCGAAGTCTTGAGGCGGATAAGTTTCAAAGCCTACTCGATATGCCGTCATCGGCAATGTCGTCTTTGAATCCGCAAGATCGAACGAGCAACTCCGAATTCCCACTCAATATGCCGCCACCGAATATGGGTTACGTAAACCCATAGTCTACACATTTTTATAATCAAATCGGCTTTAATCCCGTTAATCCATATTTTACACAATTTCCACCACAACAATGGTTGATGCAACAAAAAAGACAACAACAAAAATGGTATGAACAAGCTCAAGGCGAGATACCACCACTCAACATCGATAATGAAGCTGAGAATCAAGAC
>JAOEHQ010046734.1:0-11315 GCA_025447715.1 Asclepias incarnata
ATTTAGTTTTGTTTTCATAAATTGTGACATTAATATCTTTGATATGCCCGGGTATCACCCGGGTTGATAAGCTAGTAGTATATAAAATACAATTGTGCCTCTAAAACAAGGATAAACCTCTATATATAATATCGCATGTCTGAACATATCAACCGTATCTTTAAGGGATACTAAATCTTTACAATTAGTATTATTAGTATTATTGTTACTAGTAAGGGTTTTTTTTCTTGATTTGTAGGAATTAAATTCCTTGATGAAATCCCCCTTCTTTTCTTTCCTTTCTGACTTCAGCGGAATACCCATAAACATAACTTGCTAACACTTACATGTTTATGTGAATGGCTATATTATTATTATTTCACTAGATTAGAAATGCATGAAATTTGTAGGTGGAATCTTATTGTATGCACTTGTTTGTTTGTTTAAATGAAGAAGAAAGAGGATGGTGAATCTAAGGGTGGGAGGAGTCATTCTCTCCATCC
The DNA here is from genome assembly GCA_025447715.1 of Asclepias incarnata. Classification (NCBI taxonomy): domain Eukaryota; kingdom Viridiplantae; phylum Streptophyta; class Magnoliopsida; order Gentianales; family Apocynaceae; genus Asclepias; species Asclepias incarnata. The sequence continues at coordinate 483 of JAOEHQ010046734.1, forward strand.
CTCCATCCCCCAAAAAATTACCCAATTATACACCTTCAACTCATTTCAACCCTCCAACCTTTTTTTAAACCTTTTTTAGTGGCGCCCATCATCACTTTCAACCCTCCCAAAATCATTTTCTATTTTTTCATATTCATAAATATATAAACATTTATATAAAAATAAAAGTTCATTACTAATAAAAAAAAAAAACTAAAAAGCACATTGGGTAACAACTATAAAATAAAAGTACACGAAATAGGTATTTAAAATTTACACAACTAATTATATTTTAATAGGAACTTTAATATAAACACTTATATAATAAGCACCCATTTAATATATTATATACGAAATATTGAAATATCGAATTTTCTTTACAATTGATACAAAGTTATGAATAAACTTAAAAAAGGTTAAATCAATAATGAACTATAAACTTGAAGGGCTAAATTGGATATTTATTATAAATGAGGGTAACTTTGTAAAAAGGTAAGTATATCATCATCTTCTCCAAAAGATGGCAGACCTGAAAGTCCCCCTTTAAAATCAAAGCTTTTTTCTTTTTATATTGAGTTTAATATGTGTTCCTACTTAAAATGGGAAGTGAGCGTTTGAAACGGTCAAAAATGAGCGAGATGATCGAAAGGTTGATAACTCGCTGGCTTCCCCTTCCTACCCAACTCGCACGGTCGGCAACGGTGTTCCCGCCAACCCGCCTGCAACTCGCCATCCCTTCACTCTCCACTCCTTCCTCCCTTAGGGCCATCTCTATGTCTTTTAAAGTTGTAAGGCTCTATACAAAAAGTCTATAATTCAGTCCCTATAAACATGTAGGCCTGGCCTTGTGCAAAAACAAAACTCCATAATCAAGGCTTGAAAATATGGAAGTCCTAAAAGTTGTTAAATTATTTTTATTTTTTCGCAATCAAGTTACTATAACTTGAGGTAACATCATCTCCTTTTAGAGAAAAAATAAATAAAATTTGTTGTTATTAAATTAGGTATTTCTGATCATTTTGTCGAAGACCAAAGGTAATCAAGTAAGTGGTTAACACATAAGTTAGAGCCTTGTATTAATCAAGTAACCGTATTAGTGACATTGATATATAAAATTTATGTTTTTATTGGTTTAATTTAACAATAGAATTTATTTTCTGAAGTTAATCATCTCAATTTTAGTATTTTAAGTCGAAAGGATGCATCATTTAAAGGATCTTTTGAGATAACTACAGTTCGATAACTAAATTGATCATTATTATTCGATAACTAGAGTAGTTGATTTTTACTTAGGTCATTTGGTTAACTTCATCGATAGTTATCAAGTTTTGCATTTTCATAAAAATAAAAGAGAATAACTCGACGCAGAAATTTCTAGACAGAAAGGGACCACTAAACCAAGAGCTCATTGGCATTATGCATTCCGAGTTTGCATTGAATCAGATAGAACAATGTCTAATGTCACAAATTAGTTCCTACAACTTAAACTATTTACTTAGATCGAAGACATAAGGCCTCTTCCTATCCTGAACTCGTCATCCCCTCGTCTTGATTGCCACATCAGCTTTCTCTTTCCAAAACACACCCAAGAACTACCCCCTCCCTATCATACCCCCTTCATCATCTCATCCCCAATAAAAAAATAATTAAACTCACACACATACGCTCGTCTTTTGCTTTCGTTATTTAGACGGCCAAAGACGACGACCGGGGATGAACTACCCCCTGCCTATGCCGTCGTTCACGATGGGAGGCATGACGAGATTAACGACGAGGGATAGGAACGGGTCTAAGTAACTCATCCAATGCAAAATCAGTTTTGTATAAATGAAAAGACTACATAACTATATATATATATATATATGCAAATTTCAAACTCACCCACAAATATTGTTGGTACCGGGACAGACCACTGCAGCAAAAGATGATGTCTATAGGCATACAGATTTCACGAAACTGTGTTATTCTAGTTGAACTTCCACCAAACAAACCCTTTTTGGCTAACATACGGAAAGAAAGAACGATTAAAAGCTAGTAACATCACGATCATGGAGGAGAGAAATGTGATCGAATCCACCGGCTTGAGTGCTTCTCATTGCGCTATAATATAAATATATACACATATATATTTATACGTCCCTCAACCGGTGAAAAGAAAACCATAAAATCACTCTGAAAAGAATATACACCACCACCATGTCTTCAGCCAGCATCCTAGCTAGCTATTCAATCTTGGCATGTAACTTCCTCCATCTTATTTCCTCTCTGACTGCAACGTATTTCATTCGAGACCCATGAAAATGATCCATTCTATATGTTTTGCTGTTCAAATATACATTTTGTATGTGGATGTTTATGTGCAATCGGGCTTGTAATGATTTTTTCAACTCATGCTTGCACTTCTTAAAAGCCTACGGAATTCTGGAAGGCTAATTTTTCCATCTTTATCCATGTCAACTTCATCTAAAAGCGGATATATCGACCCTCTTAGGCCTATATGCTGTAAATGCCGTAAAAAGGGGGTAAGATTTTTGTCAACTTCGAATGTCATTAGTTTCTAAAAGTTCTGGGAACAATTTGATTCGGGTTTCAAAGTTAATGAGAAGTTTCCAAACAGAACAGCTTTAGTGTTTGACTTGCTGTTAAATCTATGTGATTTTGAATTTAAACAGCATGATGTTTGACCTCATAGACGAAAACTTACTGTTTTGAGTTCTTCTGGAGTGATATATCCATCTTTGTCAACGTCGAACTTCTCAAAAGCAGCTTTTGATAGTTTTTGCCACTTTTCGTTGTTATGTTCCTCTAATTGGTGAACGTGAAGAGTAGCGGCTACAAACTCCGTGAAATCTATAAACCCGTCCGTGTTACTGTCGATCTGTATTACAGAACTAAAGCATTAGAATCACGATACATAATGCTCAAAAGAAAACATTTAGAATAAAGTCCGTTAAAAGCAAGAGAGTTGCTATGTTCCAATAGAAAGAAACAAGCCCGTTACACTGCATATGGTTTCATAACAGTTTTTTTTTTTTGGTAAAGGGATACCCCGATGCGTATTATATCACAACAAATCAAGAGTTAAGTACAAGTAATATGATTGAGTACCATATCAGTTCACATATACGACATACCGTACATGTGTAATCACGTATGGTTTCATAGCAGTTCTACACAACTAACAACATATTAGTTCCAAATAATTTCTTTATTATGACAACACCCCGTATATTAAAGAGATAATAATAAAAACACAGTTGCAAACACAAGAATCAAAAGTCTAACAACTTACTGCTTGCAAAATCTCCAAAACACGCGATTCTTTCATCTTCCATGGAATGTCCTTAGCAAGAGCCTACCATAAAAACCAAACATACTTTAGAATTTCTGTTATTGTGATTCATGTTGTCATTCAAAATCTAGTAAAATACAACACTAAGAAAACCGAACCTGTCGCATTTCCTCGAGACTAATAGCACCACTTTTATCCACATCAATGGCATGAAATTGATCTTTAAGATTAGAAATTTCTTCTTCATCAAGTGTGCTAGCCAATGCCTAGTTTTTCATAAATTTTTTTACTTTTAGCACTTATATTCTATCCAGTATGCTTATGAGTTATGAGATTGGCCAAAAATATATTCTTACCTGTAGAGCAAGTTGTTTTAAACGATTGTATTTCACAAACTGACGCATATTAGATAACACAGAAATATCAAGAGGAATCATCGAAGCATTTCCATTTTCTCGAGCCCATGGATGTGCTGCAAAAGTTTATGTATTTCATCAGAATTCAGCATATAAACCCATAAATTAAGAAAGAAGGCATATTGCATCTAAAATGGACATGAAAAAAGATAATACAAAAGCAAACAAACACAAAAGATAGCATACACAGGGCCTGTGCAGCGGTGAGTCTTGCACGGGGATTTTTCACGAGTAGTTTTCTAACAAAATCTTTGGCACTGTCGCTAATTCTTGGCCACGGTTTGCGACGGAAATCAGGCTTGTTTCTTAACACCTCCCTAAAAATGCCATCTTCGGTTTTATCCCAAAAGGGTCTACGGCCACATAAAAGAATGTATGTGATCACACCTATGCTCCAAACATCCGATTCCGGCCCTGATCTTCGTTTCAATAATTCAGGAGCAACATAGTAAGCAGTACCAACAATATCGGTGAACTTCTTTATGGTCAAAAATAGGGAAATCAGAATAAATCACGACATGGCAAAAAATTAGGGGATAACGTGTAACGGGTCATGTCAATACATGTATGGTTGGGTTGGGATAACACGAAATCATTTTTTTTAAATCAAAACTATTTAGCAGGTGTTATGCATTCACAATACAATTTGGGCTGTTTGATCTGTTTCCTTGTAAGCTACTCTTTTTACTAGACTTGTTAGAAATAAGTATAACCCAAAATCAACCCATTCAGAAGTAAATGGGTTGAAATTTCCACCTTAAATATCAAGAAAACATCATGCAAGTTTGGTAGACCAACTCACCAGGTCTTATAAAGTTCGATAGACCAAAATCCGTAGCCTTCAAGTGTGAATCCTCTTTTGGTGATTTAAAAAGAAAATTCTGCAATAAACTACATGTTAACTTTTGACCCATGAAATTATAATCTTTGTGTTGACACCTACACTGATTACATAAATAACCCTCTAAAACAGACAGACAAGTGGACTTCTGGTGATGCTCGGACAAAATAGGTAAATTTAGCTTCAAAACCTTCATTAAAAGTAAAAGTAGCATTTTTGATGACACAAGAGAGTAAAGATTTAACCTCCGGTTTCATGTCACGATGTACCAAACCATGTAAATGGCATTCTGCTGCAACTTTAAGCATCTGCCTTACAACAATTGCTGCATCTTTCTCTGTGTAACGACCTTCTTTCCTATAACGGAAACAACCCAATTTAAGTTAGTGTCGGAAGATTACATGTTTAATCTCAAGGGTCACCACATCGAAGAGGGCGTGTGTTCATGTTTACAAGATGAGAACTCTTACTTCGACATAATCCGGTCCAGCAACTCACCACCTTCACACAACCTGAAAAGGACATCTAGAAGTCAACTTCAAGATATATAATGTCATTAAAAAAGATGATTAAAATCGAATAGCAAAACAAATCCAAAACAAAACTTACTCCATGACTATATATACAAAGGAGTCATCTTCAAATGCATTATGGAACTTAACCACATTCTCATGACCATTTAACGCTTGCAAGATTCTAACTTCTCGTTTAACATCCTCAACGGCAATTGAAAGCACCATCTGTTAGAAAAGGCAACACCAGTCTTATATGACTACTAAATTCCACACTCGAGTATATGAATTAACCGATAATATATGAAAAAATAAGCTATACATATAGGCTTAAAGCAATTCAAACAAATAACAAAAGCATATGAATTTGACATAAACTTGTTTTTTCCCCGCAATTATAGCAGACATAGCATAAACTTGAGGTGTATGAAAGGTTGTTGTTGTGTACATATTACTTTCGTCTGCAGAAACTCACGTATAAAAACAACGTAATCAAACTGAATTACTCACATTCAAAAACAAATAATGTAATTACCTTATTTTTATCGATTTTCTTGACAGCAACACGGTCTCCCTTTGTTTTATCAACAGCAACATATGTATATCCAAATTGTCCATGACCCAATAGCTTTCCAATACAATACTTTTTGTCAAAATCTTTAAGGTATCCAAAATCTGTTCTTTTACCACAAGGTATCAGCTTCTTTTGTCTCTTTGGTGTATCCCTACTTTTTGTTTTATTACTATAATTATATTTGTAGTTTCCTTGATGTTTCTTCTGATATTGTTTCCTTTTGGTATTCTTGTTGTTGTTATTATGCAATTTGACATTATATACATCTGTATCATGTTTAGGAGTTGGATGGCTTTCTCCTGCAGTGGCACTACTGCATGTTTCTGAAGAGGTGGTGCTATTGAAACCATCAATCTTTGTGTTTGAAAAACAAATGCCCATTATGTTAGATTGATCAAAATGGGTCAAAACTAGAATCTTTGATCAGGGTTTTTGTAAAAATTGAATCTTTTTGTCACCTATACTTATGAATGAATTCAAGAAAATAATTGGCTGGGTGGTTATGATCATATATATGAAGAGAGAAAAAAAAATCAAGAAAATGCAGGGAATTATGAGATAATACAAAATAGTTGATCAAAATGAATTAAAAATCAAATCTTCTATCAGGTTTTTTGTAAAAAATTGAATCTTTTTGTCACCTATATATATGAATGAATTCAAGAAAATAAGGAGTTTTGGTTGATGAGTATATGTATGTATAATAAAAAGACAAAGAAAATGCAGGGAATTGGGAGATTATAGAAAATTATTGATCAAAATGGATAAAAAATCAAATCTTTGATCAGGGTTTTTGAAAAGATTGAATCTTTGTATGAAATTAAGAAAATGTTGGGATGTATACATTGGTGAATTTATAATAGAAAGATAGAAAAAAATCAAGAAAAATGCATGTAATTGTGGAATAATAATAAAATAAAATAAAATATGGTGGAAGAAATTGTGTAGTAGATTAGTGGAAAGAGGGGGTAAGAGTGGTGGTCAAGGAGACTTTTGTGTGTCTTGAAAGATTAAGAGGTCCCTCTCCTCATTAATTATTGTGACTATAGACTCTAATTATATCCTTTTCAAGTATTATTATACAGAAAATATATATTGTGTTTGATACCCCGAAGACATTTGGGGTCAAAAAGTTTGATCTACAATTTTTTTAGTTCACACAAGCTTTCTTTGCCTTTTGTTTTTAGGACTATTTTCCTTCTCAAAAGAAGGAAATTTATTTAGTTTTGGATTCAAATTCGGGTTATGATTCATCTTATATGGGAAGTTTGGATACGTGTGTTAAGTTACGGATCCAGTGCCTTACTACTAAAACTACCCTGATTATGTCTATGTCAAGATTTTAACCTTGATCTTTTCCTCAAGAGGCATAAGCCTCTATCAAGTTGGTTAATCCCTCGTTTCATATTTACGTAATAAATAATAGTTCATATTATAATACTCCATCCGTCCCATTTTAAATGTCATACTTGATTTTTTTAGTTTTTTCTTTCACCTTTAACCGTAAATATATTTGTTTGTATTATTTAACATTTGATATAAAATATATGAATGAATTGAGTTTTAAATGCATTTTTCATTGATATGACTTTCATCAACTATTATATAACATAAACAAAAATATGTATATTCAAAGTTGATAGAAAAAGACTCAAAAAATCAAAATAGGATAATTAAAATCAGATGGGGAGTAGTTAAAACCTTTCAGGCTTAGGCTTAAAATTTTGTGCATTAATTAATTAATTACATACAAACCACAAACCCTTAAAATTTGTACATTCATTTCTGACAAAAATTTTAGACTGACTACTGGTTTAGCAGCCTGCCTGTTTGGTTTTTCATTTTCCTTTTTAATAGTTTTAGGCTTTGAGTTTTAGCTTCTCTTTTTGGTTCACGCTTTTAAAATTAGTTTCGGGCTTTGAGTTTTTGCTTCTCTAATTGGGTCATGATTTTAAATAATGGAGGTACGTTTTCATTTGTTCTTGACTTTCTAAAATTAATTATATAAAATTACTATGTTCGTTGCATTTTCATTTTTTTTTCATAGTTCATGAACAGTGATTCTTCCTAGAATTTGTTTTTTTCCTATTTAAATAGTTTTGGACTTCAGGTTTTAATTTTTTTTTTTGGTTCGTGCTTTTAAATTATTTTCAGACTTCGAGTTTTAGCTTCTCTTTTTGGGTCATGTTTAAATAGAGTAAGTACGTTTTCATTTGTTCTTAACTTTTTATAACTAATTGTATAAAGTTACTACCCTCGTTGCGTTTTCATTTATTTTCTTTTTAATAGTTTCTGGCTTTGGGTTTTAGCTTCTCATTTTGGCTCATGTTTTTAAGTAAAGTATGTATGTTTTCATTTGTTCTTGGCTTTCTACAATTAATTGTATAAAGCTACTATGCTCGTTGCGTTTTCATTCTTTGTTTACTTTCTATAATTACTTAAATAAAGTCATCACATTTTTGTTCTTTTTCCTGCAATTAATGTGCAAATAATATTGTTATATCTTATGTTGGTGTGTCACAATATATTTGAAAGGTTAACATATGGGTTACGCAAATAATTGTTATGTTATGTTAGTATATGATTATTAGTAAAAGTATGTATGAATATTATTTAATTTCATCAATCATTAATTTTAATTAGCTAAGTGTATTTTTTGTTGAACCTTTTATAGTACAAATGTAAGAGCTTTTACTGTAAATTAATATTGACATAGCCTAGCTAGGAGGCTCCTTACTAATAAAGTAGGTACGCTTTCATTTGTTATTTACTTTCTACAATTAATTGTATAACGTTATTACTATACATTCACTACGTTTTCATTCATTGTTTTCTTTATGCAATAGTTATATAAAATCATTAATTTCAAATAAAATAACAACTTTAAATCGTTATCAAGTTACTCCCGTTGCGAAGCGCGAGTTACTTTCCTCGTTTTGAATTAAAGTCAACATGAGAACAGCGGGTGTGACCAGGAGATCGAGTGTGGAGTATGAACCAGCGCTTGTCAAAATTCGAATTAAAATCTTTGGACCAAGACCGTTTCAACTGAATTGTCGTGCATGAAGGTCTAGCCAATTAGTAGCCATATATGACCATCTCCCACAAAACATTTATTTTTACCATATATCTTCATATCATGGCCTACTAGTAGAAATATCCTCACAAATGATCTAAAGACTATTTCCAATCTATTTGAATTTTTTTTTGTGAAATCAGCATTGCATTCTAATCACACTAAACCTACTTTTTACCTCTAACCTAATTACCACTATTTAGTTAAAACACAATATATTAAATTAAAAAAAAAAACCTAAACACGATAATTAAAACGATTACTATACATATAATAAAAAAAACGAAGAGGACGAAAATTAAAAAAAAAAAGAAAAAGAATACATAATACTTAAACACAAGGAAAATTCAAGTAGTATAAATATTGCGGTTCCACACATGTTCTGTAAGATCATGTCGAAGGTTGTGACTTGTGAGGTGTTTCTCTTTGACGTAGTTTCCGGCCGGCTATTTTCAATGCGTGTTTTACTTCTCTTGGCAAATGTTTTTATAATTACAAACAATTTGGTTAAAAATCCACGCTTTTTATACCTGTCTAATGAATTAATAGCTCAGTGCATGTTCGTGGGTCAAATTAAATCAAACTACTAAATTGACTATTTTAAGATATATGTTTATAATTTTGCGTTTGCTTTGTTCGATGTCTTTTTCTTTAGTGCAATTCGAGCACTGGGGTGATTTTGGTTTGAATCATTGATAAATCAAAGTTGCATAATGTTTTTTTCGTTTAACCTCTATTAGGATAATCTAATTGACATCAATTTTATGAGTTATTGGTTATAGTAAATCATTTGAACATGATTCTATACATATACTAGTTTTCAGGCCCATCCAATGGACGGGTAGTTCACAATATATGTGTTACAGATTGCATTGAAAAAATTAACTGGAACTGTAACAAAATAACAAATATAATGTTTTCAAAAACGTTAAAATTCAAACATAATTGAAACAAAAAACAATTCGAAAAAGTAAAATATTGAAATTACATAAGCAGTAAACACTAATCACTAATGCTTAGGAAATAACACATAGAAAGGTAAATTTGTCATAGGTTTTGAAAAACTTCTTTGTATACAACATTCATTGTACGATTTATTGGGTCAGACCAAGCTGGGTCAGCTTAGCTATGTTAGACCTTAATTCCAAACAAATGTAAACATAGTTCGAATCAAGCACAAAATGAAAGAGCAGAGCAGCTGTTGGAGATACCCAGTCGGAGATAAAACCAAGCTGGGTCAGACCAAGCTGGGTCAGCCCAAGCTGGGTCAGACCAAGTTGGGTCAGCCCAAGCTGGGTCAGCTTAGCTATGTTATCACCTTAATTCCAAACAAATGTAAACAGAAAAAGTTCGAATCAAGCACAAAATGAAAAAGCAGAGCAGCTGTTGGAAAGGCCCAGTCGGAGATAAGCCCAAGCTGGGTCAGCCCAAGCTGGGTCAGCTTAGCTATGTTATCAGACCTTAATTTTTGCACGATGGACCAAATAAACGAATAAACGAATTTTATAATATACATTTTACAATTTAAAATGTAAACACCCGGAAAAGAAATAAGAGTGAGCTATCCTAAACATCATATGCCAAAGAATGGAGGATTCTTTTTTTTCAAAAATCATGAATTCTTGATCCTTGGTTATAATATAATTGTATCTCATTTGGTATCTGCTGCTTGCACATCGACTTCATCTTCTTCAACATCGTCGGACTTTTTATTTTATTTTTCTGGTTAGTTGATCGTGATGCTTGTAAAAACCTGCAAACTGTAACACCCAACATTTAAGAAAAACTGGATTTCCAAAAATTTTGCCAAACGGCACATATCAGCGGAAACTTTTAATTAAAATCATTTAAAAACCGATGGTGTTACTAAATCCATATCATAGCATAGCAATAAAAGAAATCCAATATCCGGTATTGGCACCAACACAAATGCCAATACTTACATTATTAAGTCATAAAATCCAATACATCATCATAGTCATAACCAAACGTTAAATAAGTCTATGCAAGTGCTAAGGGTAAACTAAAGCCATCATCATATCGTCTACCCATTCTCGCATCTCACCGCTACCTGCTCTTTCACTGCTTACCCTGAGGAAGCAACACATTTAAAAAGAACAAGTGTTAGCTACGAATAGCTAAG
>JAOEHQ010046735.1:0-11315 GCA_025447715.1 Asclepias incarnata
GCCCCTTCACCGGTCACCTCCACCGGCACCTCATCACCGTCGATAGCCGGAAAAAAACGTGATGGTGATGGTGTACGGAGTGGTGGCGGTAATTTGATGAAAACGTGATGATGAAAAAAGCTACAGATGTTGTTGTTGTTGTATGATAATGATGATGATGGAAAAAATATATAGCCTTTTGTGTTTATATTTTTTTCATCCCGATTGGAGGCTACAGATGTTGTTGTTGTTGTATGATAATGATAATGATGATGATGGAAAAAAGACTCATATATATATATATATATTTGGTTTTATAAGGTTTTATACAGATACACTGCCAGGTGTATGTCCACGTCAGCTTTTATAATGACGTGGCAAGCCAACGTGGCACTTAACGGAGGTCTGGCGTTAAAAACTAACGATGTTACCTTTATTGAGAAATTTTTAGAAATAAAATCCTTTTAATAGACGAAAACTAAATAGGTTCCCTAGATTAGGAATTTTGAGTAAAAAGATTACCTTTTTATAGAATTTTCCCTATATATTTTATACTATATATATATTTATACACATACCAGAATAAGAAAGAAAGTGAGAAGAAAGAACGACCAAGAAAAAAGAAGGGGTGAAAAGGAAAGGAAAAGAAATTTCTATTTAAAGAAATTTTTGACTTTCAGCGGTGTCGTCGCTGCTGAAAGTCATGAACTTCCGACAGCTTTCTATACACGTGAAACAGTATTTCGTACATCCGTATCACCCCTTTAACAGCAACGTTACTGCTAAAGGTAAGGTACAGATCTGACTTATGCCTTTAATGCATGTAGTTGGGTATGTTTATCTGTACCATATCTTTAGCAGCGACGTCAAAAGAATGTTCGGTTTACTAATGAACCAGGTTGGTTTACCAGGGACTAAAAAAACAAATGCAATTTCAAAAATAGGCGTTGATAAAAAGCAAACACAGGCGTCAAACTCAAAACTGGGAAACCATAGGACCATTCGTCGAATTAACTCTAACTATAAAATGGTGACACGATGTAGGGTAAAACGACAAGTTAAAATTAAGGTTTCTGTAGATTCTATGTCAACGGCAGCGGTAGCAGTTTCTTCATCTACTTCCAAAACGACCACCAAGGTCGCCGGCGTTCGCATCGTGGTCGCCGGTGACCATGGCACGGGAAAATCCAGCTTGATTAACGCCGCCGCAGCTGAATTTTTCCCGACCAAGGTTCCGCCGGTGTTGCCGCCGACTATGTTGCCGGATAATATATTTCGTGAACGTGTTCCGGTTACTGTTATCGATACTTCTTCTAGGTAGGTAGTACGACACCGTTTCGTTTATATATATATATATATTTCGCCGAATATGTGAATGTTTTATTGTACTGTTATCTTAGTTTGGAGAATAGAGGGAAACTTGATGATGAACTGCAGAGGGCTGATGCAGTTGTGCTTACATATTCGTGTGATGATCTAATGTCCATTTCTCATTTGAGTGATTTTTGGCTTCCCAAACTTCGACGATTGGAGGTATGCCTTTTTTTTGTTTGTAAATTTAATTTAGATAAGTTTTTGTGTGTATTAATTGCTTAACAATTAAATGTTCTTAATTCTAACTTGATAAGCTAATTTTAAAAGCAAATGAAAAAACCGAAATCTAAAGAAACCAAACCAAAAACCAAACCGACCAAAAACTGAATCAACGTTTTTTGGTCTTCAAAAACTGAACCAATCCGAACCATGCACATCCCTTGACTCCATATATGGAAAAGAGGCTGTTTACCTTTATGTCCTTCTTTTAGTATGAGAAATTGAGAATCACCCTTTTTCATGATTTGACCCTAAAACCAGTCCATCACGGCCTCTGGGATACTTCATCATAAATTTTTCCGTCAACTGTTTAATCAACCAATTTTCAACCATCATCGGCGGCATTAGCGAAAGGGATGATGCCAGGCAATCCGACCACTGAAAGGAAACCTGTTTCAAAAGAAAGGAAACCGGTTTTAAAGGATTTAAGGAACTGGAAAGAAAGGAAACCTGTTACTATGTGAAAACAGGCTTCCATAGAATGTGAAAACAGGACCTGTTTCTATGTGAAAACAGGTTTCCATAGAGATACAAACCTGTTTCTATGTGAAAACAGGTTTCCATAGAGGGTTTCCATATACAAACCTGTTTTCCATAGGTTTCCATAGAGGGTTTATACAAACCTGTTTCTATGTGAAAACAGGTTTCCATAGAGGGTTTTGTGGAAATCCTCTATGTGAAAACCGGTTAAACTACTTCTTTTATTCTTTAACTAAATTCTTTTCAATTATGAATAATTTGGTTTGAAGTTTTTTGTTTTCAATTTATTAACGACTTGTTTTGAGGTTTTTGGTTGAATGATTTATTGGTTTTTGAATGGTATTTAATAATTTGAATGACATTTGGTTTTTTTACTTAAGTGCGCTTTTTTTTTCTCGGGCCCGCGCTTTTTTTGCGCCTCTCGCCTAGGCCCCATTTGGGGTCATTGCGCTTTGAGTTCGCTTTCGCTTTTGACAACTATGTGTATAACTATAAGTAACATCAAAACACATGATTTATACATATACCTTTTGTTATAAATATAGAACAAATTTTAATAGTTATTATATATAAACAAACATAATGTTATTTAATATAAACTTCCAAAGTTTAAACAAAAATAATACTCAATAATGATTAAAAAAAATGCCATTTGCTAACATAAAGCCAAGTGGAATTTGTTTATTTCTTACCACATCACCAAAGTCATCTTGAAATTTCAAGATTCCCCCAACCTTTAATTAAATTAAATTAAATTAAATAACTAAACAAACATGTATTAAATAGTCGTTAATTACAACTTTTTTATTTTATAACATTGCCTTTCTTTTTATATCCCTGGATTAAAACTATTTTCGTATCATTTCATTCTTTAAATAGTCATTTACACACAGAAAAAGATAAAGTTGATGAAAAATAGTACTCGTAAAATATTATGGTAAAATATATATTGCCAATTTCAATTCCAATATATCTAATGGTAATATATTAGAGGGATACCGGCGCAATGTGGCGGCAGTGGTGTGGTGGCAGCAACTGGTGGTGGTGGTGGCGGCGGCGAGTGGTATAGGTAATTGATGTAAAGGTAATTGATGTAAAGGGGAGTAGTAGAGATATTTTAAGAGATAAGGGATATGTTGCAATAGTGATAAGAGGGGTAATATGAGTATTTCCCATATCCAAATTATCTAACTTTCAACAGGGGAGCTACAATTTTTATATAGTAGTATAGAAGTATAGATAGCCACCTTGGAGGTGGCCTAATGGTCAACATCTTGAAAACTTTTACAAGAGGTCTTACGTTCGAATCCCGCTAGGTACAATATTAGAAGTGGTCAGGGAAAGGTTTGGAAACGATCACAGGATACCCCAGTGAGGTCGCGAGGACGCGTGCATCTGAGTAAATAAGACTTCTCTTCCACGAGGTAACCCAAACAAGTAAAACCTCATCTGTTTACCCATATATATTTATGATAATATATCATCAATAGGTGATTACTAATACTTCACACTACTTAATGTATAAATTAATTTCAACGGTATAGGTGTAGTTTATAAAATATAGTTGCCTTGACATAATGCTATTCATTATTGGCTCATACCATCATTGAATACCTCGGCCTCTACCCACCTCACTACCACTGGCCACCACCATAAATAACGACTTCCCTTTTGTATGGCACAACGGCATAGCGTGGGCTTCCTCCTAGTTATACTATATGCATGTAACATAAGATACTAAAAATGCTAGTTCAAAGATCTAATAATAGATAATATTTAGATAACATGTGAATCTTAGTAGTCACTAGAAAGGTTATCGTAATTCTAACGAGAAAGTTTCTATCTTAAAATGTCTTAATTATTGGTGATATAAGATAAAACTTGTTATTTTAAAGTAACTGTTGAAAATTTAGTATAATTTAAAGAGCGAGTTCCATATAGTATATACATACTTTAAAATAACCCTAACCCGGAAAAAATCCGGATAAAACTTGGCGGGTTGACATGTTAACCCAAAGGGTTAACCCGGAAAAAATCAGGTTAGTGGGTTGGCGGGTCGAGATTTCACAACCCTAACCCGGTTTTTTTCGGGTCAGGTTTCGGTTTTAGTCGAGTATTGACAGCCCTAGAAAAATGTACTAAACTAGCCATTAAAAGTTAATTTTTTTTTGTCTCATTCAAACCATCGAGTGACTTGATGATCGATTCAATAGGTAAAGTTGATGTGTATGGTAAATTTCATTGAATATCTACATACTTTCCTTTTGTCCCCTACTGATCAATCACCGTACTAAAAAAAGTTCCAAAATGGTCCCTAAAGTTAGTTTCTTTTCGTCCCATTTAAGTCATCAACTTGACTTGTTGAAACGATCCTCGAGTTACCTAATGACTTCCATGAGACACAAAAATAACTTTCAATGACAGGCTGTCTTTATGTAATAAATTTATATAACTTCCATTAAATCCGACTATTTCATGATAGTCCTTATGAACAAAAATGCTTTAAACAGTAAAATTTCAGTTTTTATATTTTTATTAGGGTAACATCTCCTGAAAAAATAAAACCTGAAACTATAATTTGTTCATCAGAGTCAACTTTTTACATGTGACTATCTTTTTTAATGAAACTTAAGAAAATTCAATGTTATAAAATATTGTCATATATATATTAAAATAAAAAGTGATAACTTTAAAAACATATAACACATGTAGTAGAAGGGATACGGAGCCACAGAGGGTTGGAAATTGGGTGCATAGATTTAGCTTAAAAGCATAAAAATTCAAGTTGGGTCAGATCCAATCACTAGTTGTCTGACCCATTGCCAGACCAATGAGGGAAGTCTCATTCCCCCATCATATTTGTCACACGTGAACTGAATAGTAACTAATGATAAAACAAAACAAATGAAACAAAGGGTAGAAAGGAATATGAGAACTAATTTGTAACCTCGGAAAAGTCTTGATCTGAAATGGTATCAATTGATATAGTCTCCTTCTTGTCTAAATTTAACACTTCCAGCATAACGTCCGTCGATTTGTTGCCAATCTTATATGGTACATCCACCTTACTGGTACCTGAAATATTGGTTGTAAACTTTAGATGATAAACTATCAAAAGCACGCATAAGTGTTCCCGAAAATGGAGCTAAGAAGGCATTACCTACAACTTGAACAAGTCTGTACATATCATGCTTCAGATCACTACCCAATATTCTTATTTTGACAATTGACCCAACTACCTTCCCATGAAAACTTTCACTCTCTTCTAAAAGATTTTCCATCAAATCACGCCGCAGGTATATCAAGTTCATGTTGTAAGAATCAACTGCAGCAAAATCGTCCAACTTATTCTGTAATGCGTCTTCTTTACCCTTACCAAGATTCCTACGTTTTTTATCTTTACCTATAGTCAACACATTGTCACTGGTCCAATCAGCATCTTCCGGTACTGCAGTCCGTTTAACCCTGGTCTTCCGCAAGTTTTCTTTAACCAAGTTTTCTTTTACTAAAAAGTGGTGTTCTAGAAGCTTCAAGATTTGAATGTGACCAAGACGTGGTTTTCCAAAGAGACTATTTAACCTAGAATCACATATGACCTGATTCTTCTTTTTAGCATCCCAAAGATTATTTTTATTTATGTACTCCATCATAAGTGCCTGGACATCAAACCGAGACAATTCAGACGTATTACCATCCTTCATATGTGCAACAAAATCCAATAGCTCTTTTGTTGCCCAATCCTTGCACTCTACCACAGCTACACTTTCACTTTTAGCATGATCTGGTTTTTCCATATTTACAGTTTCTTCATGGGGTATATTGATCTGTTCATCTACTTTTCTTCTTTTAGATTCATTTTCCTCCACATTATGAACAGATGTTGGTGATGTAATGCTTCTCAGTTCATTGGCTTTGTTATGTACACCGTTTGATGGAAGAGATGAAGATATTGCACATGCCTCTTTCCAGGGATTTTTAGCTTCCATAAGTTCATTCAGAGTTAATGATAATTTTCCTTTTAGGTAGACCCAATATACCTTAAATAGATACTCCCAACTAAGTTTATCATCAAAATCGACTTGAACCTGAAAGATAACAGATCATTTGAATACGCAAATTGCAGAAAAATCTAGACCTGCCAAACCTAAGAGAAGCATGCAGCACGCTTTATGAAGCATATGAACTATAAAAGGCATATTAAACTTATCAGAATTTGCATACCTTTCCATCCTCTCCCTGACCATTATTCTCAATCAGCATGATGGTTTTCATGCATATTGTACAAAAGCCTTTATCACCTCTGACACATACATAATCAGCCTTTCTAATGCAACCTCTGCACAATGAATACGTACAAGTATAGCACATATGATGCGCTGTCTTCTGGCATATACTACATATATGCCAACCTGGAATTCATGTATACACCAACATATTAGCAAAATATATAACCTACTCTACGTATACTATAAGTCTATAACGACACATTCAAAAAAAATAATAGACAACATAATACGTATGAAGTTACTAGAATGCCAAAGCTGTTAAGAAACAAAAGACTGCAGTTGTCATTGTTACTAATTAAACCAATAAATGTTTTCCAGGGTAAGTGTCAAATGACGAATAAATCAAAGAGGGTGAAATTATGTATAGAAGCACGATTCTCGCCTCAAGAACGAAAGCCAAACTGTCAGATAATTCCTCGCGGTAATGTGCCATTTGGCTCTTGTTAAAACTATGGATCGTATATTCAATATGCAAAAAGGCTATATTATGGAAATGGCGATCTCAAATTTTCAGAGCTTTGAAATCATAACTGAAGTCAGAAATGTAACCATACTCATCCCATTTTCAGCTTTGCACGTCATTAAAAATGTTTGTCGCCACTCTTCTATGGAGGTTTTCTGAGGTCATAAAGATTCAACAAATCACAACTCTCGGCAGTCACCCTTGTGTATCTTTTAGATCATAACTGTATTTTAATGATGTAATAGTCCCATTCATCTTCCCATAATACACGGCCTTCAAATTCCCAACATGAGGGCAATTTAACACACCCCCATAATACTTACCACAGCTTCGTTAGATTGGATATACATCTTTTTAGTGGAATCTCGGACATTAAATATACTTAAGAAGATCTAGAACAAACATATTTCCATTAAAAGTTATCTATATCCAATTAATGGTGTTTGATAACCTAACAAGCCATGCCAAGTCACAAACAGTGATGCCAACACAAAACCTTAAAAGAAATACTTTCAGTTCACTGAAGCTACATACAGAATTCTTCACTGGTGTACGCAGAAGAAGCGTCTAATTTTACCCTCATCTCCAACGAAACTTGTATAACTAGCCATCCCATGTATCCATGGAAAGACCCCTATTACTAGCATTCTTTGTTTCTTGGCCTTGATAGCTTTTGATTTACTTAAGGTCCTTAACTTTCCTCGTATCTTGGTGAAATTAAGGCCATTCAGCTCTCCCTCCTTCGCTCTTAGTTATCGGCTCAAAAGTGACATCCTTAATGACACACCAAAACAAATACAACAAAAGAAACAAACAACGTCTCTTTACAACTTTTAACATAATAAGTATCCATGGTGTTCTCGGATGACCTAGTAGTGCCTAGAAGTAAACATCAAACGTGAACCACGTCAATATACGTTAATGTTGAAATCTAAAACATATACAAGATTTTGCACTACGTAAGACTCAATTAATAACTAATCATTACCATTACCATGTATTCACATAAACTAGCTATCCTCTCGTCTCATGTTCACCGTAATCCACACCAAACAAAGTGTCTACTCTTAATATTCCCGCACGCATCACTTATTCTAAAGCTCCTACCCCACATTTGAAGTTAACAAACCCTAAAACTATCATGCATTATATCCGAAAACACTACATACCACAATTCCATTTAGCTGCTGATTCAAAAAACGCTTCATCGCGTTTTATACAAGCCGGATGATACGCCTTTGGACATCCCCTACACCAAAATCATACACACAAATAAAAATCTACATACATATATACATATACAATAATAATAATAATAATTGAAATTGAATGATCACATGCAATTGAATTATACCGGCGATCGCAAAGAACAAGACTACCACCATCAAAACAAATAAAACAAACATCTTCTTCGTCTTTTTGCTTATGAGCACACTGCGAAGAAATCGGTACCGGTTTCGGCTTAGGTTTGGGTTTAGGAAGGTGAGCTGGAGCTGTTAATTGAGATTGAGATTTAGGTGGACGTCCTCTTTTCTTCTTAATAACTACTTCCAATCCTCCTCCTCCTCCGCTATTATTATAATTATTATTATTCACTGACTCGGTTACACTTACAATCGGTGGTGGCGGTGGCGGTGGTGGATTAACAGAATCAGGAACCGGATGTTGACTTTCAGCTACCAAACATTGACTTTCCATCATTTTTCAATTAAATTTTATTTATCATCTGATGAAAAGAAGGAAAAAGGGGGGGAAATAGAAACCCTAATTAGATTGATTGATTGATTGATTGATTGATTGTGGTGGTTGGTGGCGGTGAGTTGACCGGAAAAGGAGATATGAATGGTGGTGGTTGGGTGTGTGAGCCGACTTGAGTTGGGTGGGGGTTTTTCCTTTCGGCGACACGACTTTATTAATTAATCAAAAATCTAATGACTCACAATAATGAAACACACACACAAAAAGAAAGAGAAAGAAGAGAGAGAGAGAGAGAAAGTGAAAGCGTTGAACGCGGCCTCCTTTTGTCGATTTATTCCTTCTTATTATGCTTGCCAACACGTGATCTGTTTTATTTCTTCACATTTCATTTATTTTTACACTTGTTTCCGCCCGCCTTCGGTCAAAATATCAAGGGTGTATGCTATCTATACATGTGGTGGAATCAATGACAACAAATAATTATTCACCTCCTGCTATCCGGTTTCGGCTTAAGCTTTTTGGTGGTCTTAAGCAAGATCAATTTTGTCTTCGTTGGTCGGAGGTCTTTATAAAAACAGTCTCTGTACCTTCAGGTAGAAGTAAGACTATCTACACCTCACATCTCCCATACCCCGTATATACAGGGATTGAGTACGGTTGTGGTTGTTATTATTGTTGTTGATGTTGTCATTGATTGTTTACTTTACGACTTATTTTATTTATCCGGTTAAAGACTTGTTTTACTTAACGGTTAAATTTATTATGGTTTGTTTTGTTTATAAGGTTAAATTTATTACTTGAAATAAGTTGTAAGATTAAAAATATTTGTAATAGTTAGGGAAATGAATGGTTAATGGGTATTGTGAAGACGAGTGGTTGATTAAAAGTTATGGAGTATTTGAAAAATGCACGATTGTATTGAATTAAAAGATTTATATTATATTAATTTAAAAGACATTTAAAGTATTGTAAGTTAAATGTATTATAAAGAAGTGTAAATTATCAACCACATGGGTATTTGTCTTCGTTTTTGAATTTTTATGAACAAAAGTTTTATTACACCAACAAATATTACCATTGTTATCATTAAATATTCCACCAATAAATGATAAACATAATATTCATACTACCATGTGTTAGACAGCTAAAAGCCAAAGATCGGTGAAACCGATCGTCGGTCTTCGTCGCCCCTTGCTGTATATACTAAATGAAGTTTATGAATTTTATTTTTGAAGTTGATTTACAGAAGAATTTGTTTGAAAAATCATTCACCACCACGCATCACGTGGATATGATTCTACTTTGCATGATGCGTTGGGATGGGCGATTTTGCAGTTGGTATTGGGAGTGTCAATGGGTTCAGGTTCGGGTTGGCGGGTTGAAAATACCCAACCCGAACCCGACCTGGTAACAAAATCAGATTGGAAATCTCAACCCGAACTTGCCGACCCGTCAACCTAAACCCAACCCACCAACCTAGAAAAAATCAAGGTGGTGGGTTGGTAGGTTCGTTTCGAGTTGGCGTGTCAAACAGGTTGGTGAGTTGGTGGGTTTGGCTGGTTGATTTCATGTCATATGGGTTGTTGGTTGACGGATTGATTTCAGATCAAATGGGTTGTGGGTTATCAGATGGTCGGGTCAAATGGGTTGGTGGGTAGACCTATTAAAAAAAGTTATATAAATTTAAAATATTTGGGTTTTTCCAGGTTGGGTCGAGTATTGACAGCCCTAGTTGATATCAAATGATGATTGTCTTTATTCAAAAGGCAACAAACAAAAACTATTTAAAATTTGAAGGACGAAATGAATATTTTAATCTGAAAAAGGTATATCATAACTATAAAAAACTTATATAAACGGTAAAAATAAAAATAAATAAAAAACTTTATAATTGAATATCTATCAATATATTAAAACATGATTGATGTGTACTTTAATCGACACATGTCATTTTAATTAAGCGATATGTGTCCCTTAATCTATATTTAATAAATCCTATATTTTAGATAATTTAATACTTAAAAATTTTAATTAATTAATATATGAATCTAGATACCTAATATAACTAAAAATCTTATATAAAATATCTTATTATAGATATGAGTAGTACAAGACTTAAAGACTAGAAAACAAAAACATACCAAGAAAAGTTGTTGATATGATACATACAACACTTATTTATATTACAAAGAGCCGGTACAACCGGTTGAGAAAATGGACAGGTGTCCATACTAATAGCTTCTATTATTGGTGAGGATGACTCAGCCTTCCATTATTGATAAGTATGACTTCTTTGATTTATTTTTTGTCGTAGTCTGCTGCGGGGTCCATTACTACATTATTGCTTCACTTTATCCTTGAGGAAGATTCTCCCTTATCCTTGATACGCCTCATTAATGTATCTTGTATTTCATCAAAAATATCTTCTAGAGGTATATCCTCAATTGGTTGAGATTCTCCAGCCAAGTATTCATCATCTTCAGTATTCATTGAGGATCCGGATTTTCCCCTAGTATTTTGAATAAGTTCCTCCTTCATTTCTTGAAGATATGCCTTCAAAACTTCTGCCTTTGAGACATTATTGTTGCCTTGTCTTTTCAATTTGTCTTCAATTTGTTGAAGAAGACTTGGATTTTCTTGTTTCTTGAGAAATTCCTGCTGCTCTTTATATTTTTCAAGAGTCTTCTTTATTTCTTCTATTGTTTCTTGGGAGTGCATTACTCCTGTTTGATTTTTCAAAATCATTTTTTTCCAAAATTTTGTAAAAAATATTCTTTGGATGCATGGAATAGTATCTTCAGAATAATTAACTTCTG
>JAOEHQ010046736.1:0-11315 GCA_025447715.1 Asclepias incarnata
TTATTTTGGAAACAAATAAAAAGTTGAATATTTTATTCATAATATATTAGTATTTAATTAAATTGATTTTTGTAATGGAAAAGGAATGTAGTATATATTAAATAGAAAAAATCATGGAGAATCATATGTGTCAACGTTTGATAGACTTTGGAGATAGGAATTTATATATATATAGAGATGCAAGAAAAAAATAATAAAAGCGGAACAAGTTATAATTCTACTGGAGGACCTTTAAGAGTTTTTGATTTATCAATCACAATTTTTGAACGAAACTTGTCTGTAATTTTTTTTTTCTATGTAAACAACCGAGTTATTAACAACAATACATCTTGTTGCCAAGTCTTTACTACAGAAAATCCTTTTTTATTGTTGTTGAGATCATAATTATTAAAGATGCAAAATTAATTCTCACACTTTTGAGTTTAGACAAGACTTTTACATGGGACTATGGGAGACATTGTTGGTACATCACTTAGTTTTGGATTCTTGTTATGTCAATAATGAAAAGCTTGAATTGATATTTTAATTGAATCCTCTCTTGTTTTATAAAATCTGTAAGATAATTTTTTTTAACAAGAAGAAATCTACTTAATATCTATCAATTTAGATTATTTTTTTCTGTAAACAGTAGAGCTAAAAGTTAACAACTCTCTTGATCGTTGAATCTATTTGTCCAACCTGAAGATAAACATATCTACTTGGTAACATGAATATCGTGCCGACCAGGGCTTTATCGCTCTGAAGACCTGCGTATCCAAGGGACGACGCAATACTAACAAACCAAACAATCCGAAAGTTAAAATACTAGTACGGTTTATTATTATTTATATATTTTTCAAAAAAAGGTCCGGGTTTGCCGGTCCCGTCTGACCAAGTGGCCATTGGTCCGGATTGATCATTGAAACCACTAACTAGTAACATTTTGAGCCCAAACAAACAAACGGCCCACATCCTTCCTTTCTTCTAAGGCCCAACTCTTTTTGAAACAAATGTTGATGATATCCTAAACAATCCACACAGCAAGAAACCCTAAAATCTCTATCTATCTAAACTCACTCTCTGCAACAGCAACAGCAACAATGGCGGGCGGTTATGAGTACGAAGAGGGATTATCATCTGGTGGTGGCGGCGGCGGTGGTGGTGCGGTGGATGACGGTTACGACCCATCATATGTGCCAGACCCAGTGAAATCATTCGTGGTGCATATGTATCGACACATACGTGAGAAAAACGTGTATGAAATACATCAGATGTATGAGACATCTTTTCACACATTAAGTGACAGGATGTTTAAGGATTCACCATGGCCGTCTGTTGAAGCAGTTGCTCAGTATGTTGACAATGATCACGTCTTTTGTTTGTTGTATCGTGAGATGTGGTATCGCCATTTGTATGCTAGGTTGTCTCCTACTCTTAAACAGCGTATCGATTCTTGGGATAATTACTGCTCCCTCTTTCAGGTTAAAAAAATTAAAAATTTACTGTTTATATATATATATATATATATATTATACTGTGCTTGCTTGCTTGGTTGTTTGTAATTTTAGGTGGATGGTGTAGAATTATAGTGTTACCTTTTTAGTGATTAATTGTAACAATTTAGGGATACTCGATAAATTTAAGCAACTTCCATATAAGGGTATTTCATATGTATTACCCGAATAGTGTTTGTGCAATGTGACGATAGATATAGGTGATTTAAATTGCACTAAAATGTTTAAAATAAGTAACGCCGGTGGAAGCACGGGGCAGCTGAGGTGGAATTTTGTGGTGGTGTAAGAGGGGTGATATTAAGGAATAACCAGATAAGCACTTAGATAAGCAATCCGTACACCTCCATATATGTGTGTATGTGTGTGTTGAGTATATTGTAATGAGGCTTGTTGATGCACTCTTTGGCTCTTGAATCTCGTTCGATGAGTAAAATTTGAGTTCAAATGCTTTAGCACAACATTTACTTGTAAACAAACTTGTAACTCTATTGCTCATATTGTGATCAAGTTTTACGGAAAATTAGATTTCATACATACCCGTGATGCATTGTAAGTATGAACAACTTTTTATGTACAGTTCATATTAGTATCTGCATGCAGAAAGAAGGCACCGACAAGAGGTATTTTTCACTTGGTATATGAGTGATTTTGTTTTATTTGTAGGTGGTGTTGCATGGCGTGGTGAATATGCAGTTGCCTAACCAGTGGTTGTGGGATATGGTGGATGAGTTTGTCTATCAATTTCAATCCTTTTGTCAATATCGTGCCAAAATGAAGAACAAAACTGAGCAGGAGATTGCTCTACTAAGGCAGCACGATCAGGTAACCCACTCAATTATCTTCCTTCTTGGATGCCTCAAAATATTACAAGAATCATTCCCTTTTCTTTATTTGTATAACTTATTGCACTAATATAAGTATACATTACCCATTTGCAGGCCTGGAATGTGTATGGTGTTCTCAACTTCTTGCAAGCATTGATGGAGAAGTCTTCAATTATTCAAATTCTCGAGCAAGAAAAAGAAGGCGGTGAGCAGTTCACAGCAACCGATGGATATGATTATAGTGGTGGAAGTAATGTCTTGAAGGTCTTGGGTTACTTCAGCATGGTAGGTTTACTAAGAGTCCATTGTTTATTGGGAGATTATCAAACTGGACTCAAGTGCTTACTTCCAATTGACATTACTCAACAAGGAGTTTACACCAGTGTTATCGGTAGTCACATTGCCACTATTTATCATTATGGGTTTGCGAATCTTATGCTGCGCAGGTATTGTTCTTTGTATAGCTTGGAATGTCATTGTCTCACTTGCAAAAAAAAGTATATAAACACAACGTATTGTCATTTCTTATTTTCTGATTACATGAATTAGGCTTTGGTTTCTGGTGTTCTGGATGGGTAAGAACTTTTTAGATTTTGTTATGCCTTGTAACACCAATTAGTTACCTGATAAGGAATATGATCTTTCTGAACAACGGAGACTTCAATGCTAACAGCCCCTGTGGTTCAGTTGATGCTAAACTTGATATTTCATCTTTCATGTATCTATGTAGTAACTAAGTATGGAGATTAGGCTGGGATCTAAACAATGAATACATTAAATTCAGATTGACATTTAGCATTTTTTTTGTCATTGCTTTCCGTAATCGTCTTTTGTAATTTTGTTTTATGACGGTAATATCACAGTGAATGTAATTTTTTGTCCTGTGGAAATCATTCAGTTGGACCATCATGTACTTGCATCTTTCTCAATTAAGAAGCATAACTTATGGCATACTGGTGTTGCAGGTATGTGGAGGCCATACGTGAGTTTAACAAAATCCTGCTGTACATTTACAAGAACAAGCAATATCACCAGAAATCGCCACAGTATGAGCAAATACTAAAGAAGAATGAGCAGATGTATGCTTTGTTAACTGTCTGCCTTTCTCTTTGTCCCCAAGCTAAACTTGTTGATGAAACTGTGAACTCTCAACTACGGGAGAAGTATGGGGAAAAAATGTTGAGAATGCAGCGATATGATGATGAGTCATTTGCCCTCTATGATGAGCTTTTCTCATATGCATGTCCCAAGTTTATCACACCTTCTGCACCAAGCTACGAAGAGCCACTCGTTAACTACAATCAGGTACAAATTTTCTGCCCTAATGTAATTATGACCCTGCATTAGTAGCTGAGTTTTTTTCCTTTCCTTTTTGACCCTTTTTCCCTATAAGGCTATGAAATACAACTTCAGATTAATGCTTGCTGCTTGTCACATTTGGGACATTTTTTGTACTCCATGCACCTCGGTTTAAATGCCCACTTTGAAGGAACACAGTTTTAGGAAATCATAATCATTACATCAAATAATAGCTAGTTGACACTGTTGCCCTTGCTTTTTGCTCATAATTTAGAAGTTTATTTGTATGAAAAATGTATCTAGGGTATAATGGTATATTCAATGTGTTACTTTTAAAAGTGGAAAATTATATTGGGACAAATGAATATAGAAATGCGGACATTTAAAATGGGACAAACGGAGCAGTTTCTTTCTATTTATGTTTTATGCTTTGTTACAAATTGGCAATTTTATATTGGTTTATTTTGGATGGACGAAACTTTTTTTTTTAAATGAAAATTGCTCAAAAGAAGTCAATTTTTCATACAAATATATAATGTTTGTCGTTGAGGTGATGGCAACTTCAACCCACTTACTAAGAAATGGGTTGATTTTGTTGTGTTTTATCTCAAACGACTTGCATTAAGAATTTTAGTTGAAAAGAGATGGGGTCAAATGTGTTGATTGGGTTGAATACTTGAATATTATAATGCTTACAACTTCATGAATCTCATGATTAAAAGATTTTTATCTGTAGGATTATATAAAGCAAATTTGGTCAACCATTTAAAATTTGGTTAGCTTCGTTAAATCCTTTACCCATCCAATCTTTATTAGAAGACTTATCTACAACCAAAGATACTCTGTTTGTTAAGAATTTCTGCCTATCCGATATTTAGTTTGAGAGCTTCTTCACAACACTCTTCCGCATCAACACATTTTTACACTCTCCAATCAAACTTTACCTTCTACAATCTGGACTACCACCTTTACCACAGCAGAATGCGGTTACAAATCTAGTTTTATTTTACAATCATAATTAACACATTTCCGACTCTCACAAGTAATGGACCGACCGAAAAGGGCTTGGGGATCAATCCAAACAACCTTATGACCTGTATTCTCATTTACTTGTTATCTAACAACCTATTTTGCTACTACTTATTTCTATCGTGCAATGAGTTGTTGGGTATTATTATCTTGCTTTCAAAAAGTAATGAAGGTAAAATTCTTCTCAATGTCTCTTTGTTAGTAACTTTTTTGGGATGGAATTTGTATGTTTATAGGATGCATATAGGCTTCAATTGAAGTTGTTCCTTTATGAGGTAAAGCAACAGCAACAACTGTCGGTTGTGAGGACTTTCTTGAAAGTGTATTCAACTATTTCTCTTGAGAAGCTTGCAACCTACATGGAAGTGGATGAATCCACTTTAAGGTCGGTTTCTGATTTTTGTCTGTTATACTGATATGCTTTCCGTTTCATGATCCCCCCATATCCCAACTCTGGTGGGATCGGGTATCTTTGTTGTTTTTGTTGTTCTTTTCTGTGTCATGATCAATCTCTTCTGGTTTACACATTACAGGACAATCTTGATGACATATAAGCACAAAACTCACTCTGTTGGTGCTGATGGGAAAACCATATCTAATGCCGATATTGATTTTTACATTGATGATGTAGGTTACCTCATTTTAATTTCATTTCATCTTAAGCTAAAGAAACTTGGGCAAATGGGTTTGTTATTCATTTCTAAGTTATATCATTCTTACATTTTCATGTATTATTATGCTTTTGTAGGACCTGATTCATGTTGTTGAATCCAAGAAACCCAAGCTATATGGAGATTTCTTTTTGCGTCAAATTTTTAAGGTTTGTCAGTTAACCCATTATTTTTTACCTTAAATTTAAATGGGATCTACAAGGTGGCTTCTGTGCTATGAAATGTCATGTTTTGGCAAGTTATTTTGCTCTTACTGTTTTTGAATAGTTTAATGGGATTTACCAGGTGCTTGTGTGCCCTGGAAATTGCTATATTTCCCATATTTATTGAAATAGTGGGCAAGCCGGCTGGGTTATCAGTGATAACATGACATTATATGTATGGTTTGAAGTGGTATGGGTCAACCTGAAAAAGGTACTTTTCCAAAAAAATCGAATAGTTTCCATGTCAAATATGTTTACAGAGTCTAATGATCTCCTCAAATTCCCATTAAATTACTTCAAGAAGTTTTATGAAGTAATAATACACTCTTGGATGACTTTTAATTCATATCACTAGTTTAACTGGTTTAGTAATAAGCTATTTTGTGTGTTTTAGCAACTTGATCTGTTACAAATAAAACACAACTGTATCAATTTGTCCATTGGTAAGTCTGCCATAGTTGCCAGGTTTCTTTATTTGCCTATTATTATTATTATTACTGTTTACTCTGCTAAACTGATGGGCATTAATTTCGGTTCAGCATTATTCTCTTTTTTAAGAACTTTGGATATACAGAGTTATGGTATTATTTATGAAAGTAGGCTTAAGAAACACTTCCATTAGCACTTTTCCATAGTATTATCAATTTAAGTTTACAAAAAAAAAAACAAATTTAAGTGGTTATGTCTCAGATTTCCAACATCAAGCATCTAAAGTGGCTGTAAAAGATGTTATTATTTAGTATAAGTATATATTACCGGATTATGCATTGCAGTTGAAAATATGCAGAGACTGTGGAGTGTGGAACATTCCTTTTGGGTGTTTATGTTTTATTTCTTAATTCGTCAAATCTAGCAAGAACTTTGAATATACATAGCAATTGCTATTGCTATTATTTCATGATCAGTAGGCTGAAGATACACTTTTATGAGCACCATTTAACTAGCATTATCAATGCTCAAAAACCATCTATTTGTTATGCCTCGGAATTCTAGCTGCAAGTATCCAAGGTGCATTCTGTAATAGATATTCGTCATATAGTACAACTATTTAATACCTGATTAGACATTGCAGTTAAAAGTATGTAGACACCACTGACCATTTACTTGTGGGTTATGTTCTATGTGTAATGGGTTGAATCTAAAAGTCCAGCTTAAAGGCGCAAAGATAAAAACCAGGTCTAAAAGACTAAAACCTTAAATTGAACCTTGTAAATGGTGTATCTAAGAAAGTTGTTTTACTATTATGTTTATTGTAATAATGCAGTTTTTATAATCACGTGTCAAAACCCTGAAACACACCACCATCATTATTATCGTTATCAAATTAATATAATACATTTCATTGACTGGTTTGTCGCAGTTTGAAGCAGCAATTAGTGATATGGACAGAGTTAAGCTGGACTGAGTTTTCTGTACTATTTTCTCTTTTCGAGGATCAATTTTTGTAGCCCTTTTTTGAACATTCAGGTTGACATTGTTCAATAGTGTTGGCTAATTTTTCGAGTACCAAAAGTTGTATCAGGTAGTAGTCTGTTTATCTATTTGAAGAATATTGTGTGCTGGATGTCAATGACCATGATGTTTGAACTTTTAGTAACCTGCAATGAAAAAGCTCATCACCTCACAATACTCTCAAATTGTCGTCTCCTATATATAATAGTCCTTTTGCAATGCAAAATTAAAACGGGAGAACTTTTCGAGAGGCATGAGAATGTGGGGAAGGAACGGAAGAATATTGGGTAATGAGTTTTGTATTACCCCCAGTATGTTGGGTAATGGAGGTCGGGTAACAGATCTGGAAGAACTCACCACCTGTCAAATTGATTACTTGATTACCCGATTAGTTTGCTGGGTCGGTGGGTTAGTGTTGAAATCTGGACCTTTGGCATAAAATCTTGAAAAAATTTGACATTCAAGTTGAATGAAGTGTTCAATTCGAATGTATGTTTCTTTTCTCTAGTTAAAACCTTTTTTTTTTTTTTTAAATAATCCGCAATAGTATAATGTGGAATGTAGATAGTGGTATCTCAATCGACATCTGGCGGGGAAAATAAATAACAAAACAATGTATGCGATCTAATTAATGATGGAAAATGAACAAACATGAGACGATGGTAATATTATGTTGCCTTATCGGGATTGTATTTAGTGTCAAGCTACATATGAGAATATATCTCATGTTTTACTAATTGCTTGAATGTCGTTGAGCTTGAGCGTGCACAACTTTTGCGGATGTATTACCATTTTAAAATGTTGTATCCGACTATTTTGAATTTATAGTTAGTGACAAAGTGGGATGTATTTCTAATGTGGTGTCGGGGGCTTTGAACCATGTGTAATCGAGTCGCTCATGGAGAAACTATGGATGGTTAAAGGAATACCAAGATGTGATGGCACGATTAGTTTGTGCTAGCAATAGATGAGGTCCTACAATGTATGATCGTTGGCAAACTCATTTGACTTCTAAGATCACAACTTTCGTGTTATGTAGTATCAGGACTCGGTTTTAACGAACGTAATCAATGTTGACTGTGTTCACCAATTGTTGCAGAAGCACAAGTTTTTTGGGATGTCCAAATTTCACATGATCAATGCTAGAATGCAATTGAAGTTGAAACCCTACTATCTGATTCTCTACAGATATCTATGTAACAAAATAGAGAAGAATGTTTTCCAGAAAGAAGACACTGTTTGGAATGTATTTGTTATTAAGAATAAAAAAGCACCAACAAACATTAAAAAGTAAGTAAAAACTATCCACCAAAGTAAACCCGCCGCCATGTCATCACACAGCCAGACTCGAATCATTTTATAAACACAAATGGTACTTTTTATTTAGAGTTTGACTAGATATGCTTCATATTACAGTTGTCTAGTTTTCGAGAAAGTCCAATATAGATAAACACAATTAGCCCATACATAAACAATGCAAGGCGACGGGAAGTTCTTTAAACGAATACTGCCTAGAAAAACTTCAATTGCTTACGAAACATAGTGTTCTCACATTTATTCCCAGATGATAAACAATAAAAACACTTTTATTCTAAGAGTACTATTAAGATCATCATCAATATTTTGTTACAACATATATAGAGATCTGCCGAGTGGATTAAGATGTATGAAAATAGAACGAATATAGATGTAAGTATAAACTCAAAGAACAGTGGTCACAGCAGCATGCATGGCATCTGCAAGGTGAGGGACCGTCCTAGAGCTTAATCCCGCCATGCTAATACGCCTGCACATTTATATAACTAACCAACTCAGGAAAACTGTACATTTGATTTATCATATTAAAATGAGACGCACAAAATATAATGTAATTTCCAAAAAGGAACACAAGGATTTCTTATAGAGATGCATAAAATATAATCGCATGAAATTTTCCTATATGATGTTGCAAAATGTAATCAAATGAAACTTTCTTATATCATGTTGTCCAGTGAATTGCGAACTTCCGCTGAAAATCGATGGGAGAAGTTGACAATCAGACTATTTATAACGGCCAAACTTGAAATTATCGCTAAAAACAAAACATGCCACATAGCTTGGGCAGTTGTGCCCTCTCATTATAGGTTGGTGATCATCCTAGCAACAATTTTTTTAATTACTTTTCACCGTATCAGTGAATAGGGCCCTTTGTAAAACTAGAGAAGTAGCCAAAAACTGTTAGGCGGGTCAAGCTCGCGCAACCCATTTTGAGCAAACCTGAAATCAGAATCATTTTTCACCTGCCTGGCTCACCTGTTCTACACACGTTGGCACTTGGCAAAGTGGAAAAAGTCTCACCTCCTCAGGGATGCTACAAAAGTTCTTCTTGAAAATACTATATGAACTTAATGCTAGCGTACCGGACAAGTCTAACAAGTTAAACTAGTGGCGGATCTTGAGCAAAGTCACGGAGGGGCCGAAAGTCACAGAGGGGGCCGAGAGTCACGGGATCCAGAAATAATACTAAAAAAAGTAATTTTTCGAACAAAATACAAATAAAATAGCACTACGGAGCGGAAAAACGGAGGGTGACGGGGGCCCTAAAGAAGAACCGCCTTTGAGTTAAACTGTCCTGCTCATTATAGGTTGGAGATCATCCAATGTTATTTTTTTTCATAGTAATTGCTACCATGCAAATAGTGTTTCAAATTCATTAAGTGTTGATTTTTCAAATACTGAGAGACCTTAAAACTCATAAAAGATTTACTTTTCGCGTTGGCAAGCACATTGAGGCTTGTGAAAAAGGCTACCCTGTAATGTCTATGACATACAGAACCTTGACGTAAATTATTGTATCCAAAATGACCACTGATTATAAATATATAATTATGTGAAGCTTGAAACTTATTACCCGTCAGATGTCATGTAGATGTGGTATTCTTTGGTCATGAAAGCAACTTGCTTCGTATTAAGCCCTGTGAAAGTAAACATCCCAATCTGCTTTATAATGTGGCTCCAGTCACCAGGTGTCCCTGCCAACACAAATAAACAGAACAAGGATCATATTTCCAGTCCTATAATCTATCAATTGCAAACAGCTTTTAATGTTTTCTGCTAATATTTCACAACATCAGAAATACATGAACCCGCCGCTCCTCTAAACAGAACATTTTAGACATTTTTAGTATAACAAACATACCAATAAGTATATTAAACATGCACCCATATACTAATGCATATGAAATGTACAGCTAAATTGTAAAGTTTCACATAATGGGCGGCTACAAAGACCCTACTTTAGAGCGCTAGAATAAAAATAAATAGTACCTCTAGCAGATAAAGCGTCAAAAAGTTGCTTGCGCATGGTAATAATACGGTCAGCCATTGCCTTCAATTCAAGTGTCCATTCATGGTACAAGTTTCTGCAAGTAGAGCCATCGTAAATTCAGAAATTTAAATAATGCACCGGCAGTTTAGAATTTCTGTTGGCTTGCATAGCTCAAAGTTTTGTCCATTAGAAGTGCAAACCTGGTAAGTCATTACCTGTCCTTAAGGATGGTAGCAACTATTGAAGCACCGTGAATAGGTGGATTCGAGTACATGGGTCTTATCACAAGTTTCAGTTGGCTCTCAACACGACTTGCCACATCAGCAGTCCTACAAACCTGTTCAGAATGAAGTAATTCAAGAATCAAAATATTGGTTACATGGACTTCATGTAGAAGTCTTACAACATATTTCCCTTTAAGCGTAGTTTGTCTAGTATCCCTTGCTAACACTAAACGGTGTCTCTCAACTTGGGAAAATAAAAATCCCCCCAATAAAAAATCAACAAACTGTATTTGATGTTACAACCAAGATATTGAAGAATTCATGAATAATTCATAAATTGATAGATAGCCAATTTTCACATATGTTTGTGACACAAGAAATTATAAGATATTTGATAGAGATTTAGAGTTTGTAGGCTTCGAAAATCAAAATTTTTTGACATCATTGTTATGAGAAAGAAAGATAAAAGCTCACACGTAACAGCGAAGCGAACAAAATATTTCAGAGTATTAATTTAAAAACTTCACTTACAATGCTCAATGCACCAACCCTTTCTCCATATAGCCCCAAATTCTTTGCATAACTTTGAGCTATAAAACATTCGCCACCATCACCAACAAACATGCGTACTGATTGGGCATCTTTATCCAGACTTCCGCTAGCAAAACCCTATATAAGGCAAGTCATTAGTACTATAAATGATTCTAACAACAAGCAATAGTTTTTGTTGTCATAATTCTGTTACGGATCGAAACCATTGCAAGGTATGGGACTTGTCCCACATCGGTTGTATGGGAAACCAATGTGGGGTTT